>VZTV01108731.1:0-29375 GCA_013400875.1 Anhinga rufa
GGATTTTTACTGACCTTTATATACAACTTGTGCCTGAGGAAGAGTTGTGAGATTCACAGAACTGAGCAGGCTGGTTTGTTTGCAGTGATTATTGATTTATAAATGGAAATTTTAACATCAGGTTTATAGCCTTAGGCTTTACCTTTACAGTGGGCTGTCAATCTGTAATAAGTATTCTGGGAGAATACTTTATGCCTTTAGCCAAACCGTATTTTACCAATTTAAAATTAACCCTTTGAATGTTTACCCAACATCTGACCAATGGTAGTATTCCTCTGAGCACCATTATTCAAGGAACACTGAAGAGTTTTCAGCTTTGGAAGTATGTGTGTGCTAAGGGAAGGGCAAATTAATATTCCCTACCTGAAAAGCATTCTTAGAGTAAGAAAAACATCAAAACAAAGAGCATTCCAGGGAAGCCAAATACATTTAGGGAGACAGCCTGCTTTCTCAGTATACTCATTGACACTCACTCTGTGCCCTTCTAATTTCTGTTGGTTTAAGGCAGATTTAAGAAGTGCAAGAAAAAAAAACCCTTTGGGCTGAAGCTAGCGTAAAAACTACAAGCCCCTGAGAAGTCCTTAACCGATATCTCAAAAGAATAGGAAATATCTGGGTCATAATAGCAAAGCTTCTGTAAACTTAACTTTGGAGTCATTTGTGTGGTTGTGCAGCAAAAGGTTTGAAGGTTTTTTACTTAAAAGTGATTTCATTAATTATTGCCATCTTCTTCCAGTTCTTATGTTTCAGTCTTTGAAGAGGTCTTGGAAATTACTTCGTGGAAAAAATCTCCAGGGATCAGTGTGGAATTTTAACTCTGTTGGATCTATCCTTTAATGAGATTCCTATGGCTTTTACTCTTTAAAGATACCAGCAAGATGTGTACCACTTGTGTGTGAGCTACAAATGCCTTAAAGACCCACTACTTTAGCAAAATATATTTTGTATAACATGGAATTAGGCATACAAAACCCAAAATTTGTGGCACTCCAGGCCTTTTAGAGTTTTCAATATCTGCTATGGAAATTACATAAATCCTACTGTAGAAGGTTGGGGTTTTTTTGTATAAAAATTGTATCAACAAGGAAATATTTAATACTAACACATTGTTCCCTTTTTATGCATGTTTTAATGATATTCCTTCAGTTCCTTTAGTTGTTTTGACCATAGACTGTTCCAAGTGGAAAAGAAGGCTGTAAGGAATCTTAAAGAGATTTGCAAAGCTTTTTACTGAGATCGCAGTATCTGAAAACTAAGGGACTAGGCTGACTCAGCGAGGCCATCTCAGTATTCCCCTTGTTTTCAAAGTATCTCCCTAAAGTTTCCTCTGTTAGGAGTGAAAATATTCTTCCTGACAGCTAGATAAATACAACAGAGTTCTGGTGGAACCCAAGTCGTTAGTCTAGATTTATACCACTGCAACTAAAAGCAGAATTTAGCACAAACATTGGAACAAAACTATGCCATTAGCAGTGCTTGTTTATTCAATAATTTTGGAAATGCGCTTTTTATGTGCTCCTTCATCAAAATTGAGCACAGGTATCTCCATGGGGGTTGAAATCGGGTAAAAAGTAGTTGAAAGGGTAAGAGTTAATATGTGCTTGAAATTTCTTGCCAGCCTTATACATTTTTAGTTAGTCCTCTTCCCTCCTGTAAACCCAAGTGTTTATACTTCCCCTCACCCCCGTGTCGTGTCCTTGCCAATAGCATGCTCTTCTAGTTTATATATAGGTGACTTACACAGCTAACTTGTCATCAGGGAAATTGAGCATACTGTAAACATGTTCTTCCTTCCCTCTAACAGAAAGTACTCCTTGATGCCTTTCCATTCCCCCTCCCCCTAGTTTAGGTGTTAGTGAGAGACCAGGAATCCATCAAGGACAGCTAGTTTTACCAAGCTCATTCCGATGCCGATCCTACTGTGGTCTCCATCCCTTTGAGGAGTCCCATGATTTGTTATAACCAAAGCTGCTTTCCTTGTCATCTCGCAGAAATGGGTTGCTCTTACCAGGATCGGTTCTTGCTGCTGAATCATCCCAGCCACAGCTANTGCCAGGCAGGCTCCTAGGATAGAGCTGTTTGTTTCATCTCTCTTTGCACTTCCATAGACAGAAGCAGGTTTTCACCATGCTGACAGAAAAGAGGATGACAGGCAAAGGGCTGCTTCATAGTCTCTCCTCCAGTCCCATTTGCACCTGGCTATGGGAACGATAGAGATTTTCTCCAGGTCTGCCTTACTGCCCACACCCCGTTTCTTTTGCAGTCCATCTATTATGAGATGAAATATCTCCTACTGGCCTGAAAGGGTGCATGCTTTAACCATGGGCTGAAAGCTGTCTTTATGGCTATAAATCGGGGGGGGCTTTTACACACCCTTTCAGCAGACCCCACTTACCCATTGCACTGAAACTGCACATGGGAAATGCAAACCCGCTTGGAGTTTGTCCTTTTAAACAAGGACAATAGCAGGAAGGCAGGATGGGTTTGTGCTGAGGAACCATGACTGTGTCTGCAAGGGCATGCCTTCAAATGCCCTTGAACTCTAGCATCAAGCACTGTCACTTTGTGTCCAGCCCTCCAAATCCTGCTGCGCATCAAGCACAGCCTGGCAGCAGGTCATGTAAGTCTACTTCGACTCTTTATTTCTACCTTGGCTGTAGATTGTTTCTCTTCAAAGACCATGATGAAGAAAAGATTAAATAAATGCAAAATAATTGAAAATAACAAATCCTTAGGAAAAGAAAAATACCGTATGGGCTATTGTTTCAAGATACGAATCAAGTGTATATTTAGAAAGTGCAAAACCTGATGTGTGAGAGAGATCTTGGCCATCGCTATTTGCTCAACAGACTTTTGAATTAAAGAATACCTCTTCAGAAACTTTTGTTTTAATCTAGGTCCCTTGTCGACTTGTTTTTCCTCTGTTCCAAGAATTGCCTTGTTCCAGGGCACATGCTGGTTTGCATCCCAGTCATGGCACAAAGCATTAGGGACAGAAAGCTATTCGGTGCCATTCAGAAAGGTCTGGGCCAGTAACATAAAAAAGGAAGCAGCTTCTCTATGGTAATTTCTCTGCACAAGTCCTCTTTGTCATATTCCTTTGAGAGTGATGATCCATTGGAAAAGTCAAAGAATGAATTGAATCCCTCTATGCTTGCCTTTTTTTTTTTTTTTTTCCTGTTCTTATCTTGGATCTTGTGTTACCATTTCCATTTCCACAGCTAGAATTTAAAGTCAGTATATCTTTCTGATTCGGTCAGGTTTTAAATTCAATTTACCCAGATAAATATGACTGCATGTTACGGGGAGCTTGGACTGTGACACCGTGACTTTGTACTGATGGAAATGCCTGTGTTTTGCCTGTGCTGCAGGATAGCTGGGGCTCTGCTCCAGCCAGGGGACCGGGTTTTGGGTAGTGATCATAAGTGAAGAAAAAGGAGAAATGAAGTTGAAATCAGTTCTTTAACCTCTCAGCTATTGATCATGATTTTAGAGGATTTTTGTGGAACTGTGCCTCTCGGAGGAAAATAACAGCTAATTTTGAGTAATTGCCTTTCAGTACACAATTTCACTTGAACTATTGAGATTTTGGAGGCAGGGTTTGAGGGAGGAGAACAATTAGGAACACAGAAAGAGCACATAGTAGAAATCATACAAAGTATGTAGAAAAATACTGGTTCATCTACTGCTGAAATTTGGAGAAGACTTTTTTTTTTTAACCAATCCAAAAAACACCCACTGTTACCAGTGTGTTTTTAAGTAAAATTGAAGCCTTTATGTTAGAATTAATACTGATAGCCAACAGGAAGCTGCATATTTATGCATGAGAGTAAGAGCAAAATATGATTTGTTAAGAATCGGCTGAGTGACAGTCCCAAATTAAACTAATTGAGTCAATCTAAGTACTACTGAGGAATGGGGAAAAATTAAAAATGGGAAGGACCATCAAAGGGCAGCTTGTTCTCTCTGTTAAAGTAAAATTAAATGGGAGGTCACGGGCATGTGAATTACAGAATCTGTGTATAGGGTCTCTATCCAGAAGCCATCCAATATTTCTGATTATTGCATTACACCCACACCATGAACTGTGGGTTTGAGCAGAGAAATTGGCCTGTGGATCTAAACCCCAACCTGATTTGATGCTGTGCTGCAGCTTACTTCCACGTCTGGTGAATTGGAATAGCGTTTTGTGGGGCTACGTGATAATCCAGATAATGGAAATCATCCAAGTTAAAAGCAAGGCTTGTGGGGGCAGAAGAATGTGTACTAATGAGGGTTATTTAGTGATCTGGCTGGCAGTTCAGGCACACGGTTATCCTGATGCAACTGGGGTAACTGTGAACAGCAGGATTGGGTCAGGGCGAGGAGACGCTCAGCGGCTTCTTCGTCTGCCTTCACCACCCAGGGCAGCATCTGGGGGAACAGCACCCTGTCGCTGAAGTGTGTTACACAACTGATGCCCTTTGATGGTGCTGAAGGTCTGTTCTTCCCTCGGGTATCACCCATTACCATTAATGAGATTTAGGACTGCACATCAAAACAAGGCTAGTAACAGTAATGATGATTTTGTAATGCATAAGTATATATTTGCATGATGGATGGCTGATGTCTCCTGGAGAACTGTTTTGCTCAGTCCTCAGTAGGGTTGGCTCTCAAAGGCTTTTGTGGGGAGTTTTGTTATTTTGTCATCTGCTTTTCTTTGATTTTCGTTTTTAAACTACCATCCAAAAAAAAAATTATATTTAATTATATTATAAATGTGTAGTTAAATAAATAAAACATAGTTAAAATCTAATAAGACAAGTTAGGAAAGTACTAATCATATGTGTCATTTATTGTATTAAGTATTAGTTTCAATCACATTTCTTCTTTTTGAAAAATGATCTCAAGGAAGCAGGATATAAGGTCACCTTGATTTTGGTTATTCAAACTCTGAACTGAAGTCTACAGAACTGGGCTATGAAAATATACACCCTCCAGAGATTTCCAGCCCACTAGCTTCAGGAGACAGTCAGGTATGCCATGAAAACAGCATTTTGGCTTTGGCACCAAATCGACTTGAAGTGCAAACCACTTATTCCAACACTTCACAAGGTAAAAAGCCAAACCAAACCAACCTAATTTTTAAAAAGCTAAAAAAAGGCAAAAGGTCATGCTAGAAATGGGACAGAAATCAGAAATACCGTGTGGGAAAGGACATTTTAGTTTATTGACTGGTTCTTTCTTCTTCTTTCTAGATATCTCACAGCATCTTGTAGCTGCAGAGCGTTAAACATTAGATAATCAAACCATTATTAGTTAGCACAGTATTTCCTGACCCCTCTCAGTTTGTTTTCAGCTGTGCAGACCTCACTTTGCATTTTTCGGTCTGGCAGCTTAGAGACATTAAAGTGTGGAGTCAGCAGAACTATCTGGAATTACCTCTGTTACAATTTGAAGAAAATGAAATTATCTTTAAGATGTAAACAGTTTCTAATTAAACTCTGAAGTTGTTTATGTTTCCAGACCAGTCTGAGCTGAGCTCTGCACAAAGACAGGCTTCTTTGTTGTCTTTTTCTTTTTTTAATAAAGTTGATATACTGATGTAATAAATTGCTTGTGACAGAGCTAGGTCTGTTGTGCCAGCAGTGCAACGGCTTTTTAAAAAAAACTTAAGCAACATATCCCTATGCCCTAGTAATTTAGCACATTGCATTCTGGTCCTTCCTTTAGTAGGAAACAGCCACGAGATTACAGAATAGATTTATGTGAGTCTTTTACTTAACTCCAAGTAGCCCCATGTCTGCAGTGCATTTGGTATTCCTTTTTGTTAATATTTTCCATACATTACAGCTATATCTAATTGTTGAAGTAAATAAGATCTGCACTGAAGAATTAGTAGCATTGGTTGAAATACATCACGCGTTTCCCAGTCCTTTACAGGAGTGGGTCACTGTTAACAATTAGCACGTAGAGCTACGGGGCAAGTCTTTAAGGAAAAGATGTTGCTTTTTATTTTAGTTTACTCTTTCACATTTTGGTAGATGTGCTGTTAGAACTGAAAATATTTGGCTTTTCTGGTGTATTCTAGAGGAGAACTCGTACAGATTTACCGCATGCATTTTCTGTAAGTGAAGCTGACAAGGAGAGAGGTTACTTCTCAAATGAAAACACATTTTACTTCTGGTGTGATTATTTATAGCAGATACTTAAGGACAAGTCGTGGTTTCTACTATGTGATGTATCCAGAATGGGTACAGTTTTACTGGCTTGGATGCTAGTATGTGAGAGCTCAGCTGCATTTTGTCTTGTCGGTGTAATATCCATAGAAAATATAGCTCTGTAAGGGACATTTTTCTCTTACACTACTGCATTTGCCATGACCCATGAGAACAAATCATATAAGGACATTTCCTTCTATCTTAGCTTTCTGTTTCATGAAAAAAACTTTTCGACCTGCAGGGATAAATCTGTAGTGTAGTGCAGCGCATGGAGAATTAAGCACACAGCGTCCAGTTTTAATTGGTGTTAATGAATTCCAAATTCCTAGAGTATAAATGGAAACTTACCTTAAAGGGCATATTCTTTAGGTCACATGAATGCTCCTTTTTGAACATGTGTTGTATGCCCTGAAGCACTTTAAGGAATTTATGTTGACTTGGAAGGCTGAATCACTGTAATTAAATGATGCCTACAGCTGCATTTGCCACAGTTGTCATGGGAATCAGAGAGTCTTTTGTGCCTGGGATAGATGTGCAAAATGTTTAAAATTCAGAGAGGAAGGATGTCCGTTTACCTCAACAATCACTTCCTGCAAAGTCATTCTTTTTCTTTTCTAATGTCAAAGCCTATTACAGAGTCCCAGACACATTTACGGGATTCTTGGGGCAGAAGCGCAGGTAGGCTTCTTTTCAGCTTTTTAAAACTGAATGGCACAGCCCCAGTGGTGAGATGAAGATAGGCAACCACCTATTTTAGTGTAAAGTCACTGAAAATAAAGAGGTCAAATAACTTTGGTGTCCTAGGGAGCCTTTCTGGCTGCTTCTAACATAGCGTGGAAACTGTGTTCATCTTCAGCACTGATGTTCTCCTGGCAGCTGACCAGCACTAAAAGTGAAATCCAGGCTCCCTCTAGGTTGGTAGGAAAGTTCCTATGGACTTCAATAAGGCCAGAATTTCATCAGGATACCTATGGATTCCTTTAGATTTCTTAGAAGCCTTTCATTCCTGTGAGTGAAAGTTTCAATTTGCTCACTTAAGGATCCTAAGTCTCAGATCACAGCTGGATCCATTCTTTTCTCATGGCTTGAAATAATGATTACATAGACTGTTGCTATTAATTAGTTTATTTTCTTTGTTCAAGCTCTGTGAAAAAGAAAAGGGAAGCTAGAAAAGGTGATTCATTGCTATTTTATATTTATTAAATTTTTTTAAAGAATTCCACTTCCATTTGAGGTGGTTTAGGTGGTATGGGATAAACTTCTTTTTTTTTTTCTCAGTGCTTATCTTGTAGCAGAAGGGAAGGTGGAAATGCTGGGGGAATGAAGTCTGATTTCTGGCACTGTTATGCCTCACTTATCTTTCCTTTGGATCTTCTAAAAGACAAAAAAAAAAATAAAATTGAGCCATGCTGCTTACAAGTCAGATACTCCTGTCTTGAAGTCCTGATTTATTAAGAGACCAGGTAGCACAGATGTTAAGTGAAATCAATATGAGCCTGTTCCTCAGGCATATATTATTTCTGGCTTTTTGCAGGGCGCAGACGTTTTTCTCTAGCACCCACATCTCTTACTGGTATTGCTGTAAGCGTCATTCTCCTAGTGCTTCTGCTACTGCTCTTCCTGGTGGGCAGCTTCTTCATGTGCTTTGTCCAGAGGGCTGCTTCCCGAATCGCTTCTCCCTGGCCTGGGTTCCTCCTGTGGAGTTTAGCCCTCCAAGGAGCCTTCTTCCCTTAACTTGCCGTCATTTGATCTGCTCACCTGATGTACAGGCTCACCCTCGCCTGAATCCATCTGCTGAGGCCAAGTACCCACAGTATCGCAGGTCTTTAAATCAAGCTGGTCGCACTGATTACATCAGCTGGGAGGATAACGGTGTATGCTGCTTTTGTTCTTTAAGGTGCGGTATATCACAAGCTGTGTTTAGGATACACACAGGCAGCACAGGAGCTTGTACTGGTGAAAGGGGGAAATGTCCATAAAGAAATATCATGGGTTGAGTTTTCTGTATTACAATCTGGGTTTGATATTCCCTTTTGTTTGGTGTGCTTTGGTTTATGTAAAATGATTTTGTTCTTCTCCCTCACCCAAATGCGCTCTCTATAAAGTGCTCCTCTCACAACCAAGTTCCCAAATTCAGATTTATTTATTTATTTTTCCTCCCAATCAGCTCCTGAGGTACTTAAAAAACAATTTCAAGGCTTTTCAAGGGAGAAAATCAGAATGTAACTCCCTAAAACAAAAGCTGATTGTAAAATCATGTTGGGAACTAAATGAAGTGTCATCATGATGTAGTGCTGCCCTAGCATTTCAAGCCAGGTCAGACAATGCCTTTTATCTAACCAGAAATCAGTAGGAAGCTGAACTTCAGCAAGGTATTTTGAGCAAGGAGATGGACCCTTTGTCTTCATTTGCTCATCACGTGCTGAGGATGTTGTGTTTTGCATGGCAAATTTAAGCACAGGGCATTCTGGTTGTTCCTATCCACTGTCTCCTTCGTGGCTGGCAACTGCTGGCAGGCACGGTAGGCCTGCTGCCCTGCTTCTCCTTAGCCTGGGACCAGGCCTGACCTGGTCTTTTCATCCCTTCCTCTGCTATTTGTTGCTTGTTCACTTTTACTGTAGTCAGCATTGGATTAACCTCAAATTCTAAGTAGTAGATTGTGAAACCTGAACCCTCAGCAATCCAGCAAATTTTTATTAATGAGGTAGTGGTCTAAAAGGAAACAGAGCAAAAGATGAGCCAGAGGCAAATTCAAACCGATTATAGCTACTTTCCTCGGCTGTCTGGTTTCCAACAGGAAGAACAGTTGTCTGAGTTCAATTCCCATCGAGCTTTTGCAATGCAGATAACTCCAACATATTCAGAGTACTGTCAGGATTGATAAATAGGTTTAGTATTGCTTCACCCCCAGAACACAGAAGTGAAAGTCACAATAGGCCTCTCAACAAGAAAAAACTTCTCTGACCCTACATTTGTCAAAGTAAAAGTAACTGCTAATAATGTTTTATTTGGCAGGTTTGTGACTGCAGAAATATCAAGCCATGACAATGTATACTGTATAAAGCCATTAAGTTTTGTTCCTTTGCAGAAAGTACTTTTCTGAAGCATCCAGCCGTTTGTTTCATCTCTGCTTTCTGCCCTGAAGTCCCACATTCAGTATTATAAATCTGCCTTTTTGAATATTTCAGGTAGTTAAATTTTCACCTTCAGCTTAATGGGAGAGGTCAAGTCTCAACTGGGGCTATGACAATCCAATCTAGGCGCCTGAAGGGAGATTACTTGAATGCATTCTGGGAATCTGCACTATCCCCAGGGCCAAATTAAAATGAACCTAAACCTTTTGTGTGTGAAGTTTAAACATTTACTTGGAAAGACTTTCTTTTCAATAACCCTGGAAATTTCATTGTAGCACAACAAGCCATTGCCACTACACATCAATTTAATTAACCACTAGTGTGACATTTTCACAGTTAGTTATTAGGAGTGTAAAAAACTTCCGTGTAGTGAACATGACAAAAGCTGTAGGAGAAATCTAGGCTTGTTTTTAAATCACTGACCATGAACTCAGACAGCAAGAGCTTTGATGTCACGTATAACTACATGGCCCAATTCCATGTTCTACTTTATTGATGCTCTAGGGATTAACACTATAAAAGAGGAGCAAGAGAGTGAAAAATAGGCTAGAAAAATAAGTATGAGTTGTCAGATATCTAGTGCCTCTTGAAGCAAACTTCCAATTTCAATACTTTATATATATATATATAAAACCACTCTACATTTTTAGCTACGTCCTTCCAACACCACCAAAAAAGGAGTGCCCCATCAGCTCTGGAATTGGTGTCTTGTACAAAGCTCTGTCATGTGCTACTTGCAAGGGCCTGCACATCTTCCAGGAGCCCATAGAGTCCCCTTCTCCCAGTTGTCCTGGCTGTTTGTCATCTGCAGAAGCTTCGGGTGGGAGGGAATATGCAGGTACCTTTAGGGTCTCCCTTTACTTTATTGTGCTTTGACTTTAAAACTTCATTTGTGTCTTTCTCCCTCAAAAGTATTTGCAAATGAAGACATTGTTTAAATAATAGATTAAAAAGCCCTTCTCTATTATGGCACTTGTCTAATTTTTAAAAATTGCTATTAAAACATGAGGCGTATGAAATAATGTGTAATGACAGAACTCTGTACGTGGAGGGATGTGTAGTATTTGAACACCTATTTCAATATCAAAGAAAACTGGATTTTATCTCCTGCTTAATACCTCATTCTATGAGGTTCCTTATGCTTACTAATTCATTAACATATGTACTGTACAGAATAGCTGAAGTGTCAAAGAAATGTCATCTAATAGCAAAGTCAGTTTTATTCTAGTAGGCTCATATCTCTTGGGAGACCATAAAAAGTTGTTGTCAAGAGATGGAGAGCAGTATTAATGTCTAAAAGGTTGAAGCCAAAGGGGATGCTTTTTAGAGGGAAAGAATTATGTCAATTAGATCAGGGGTTAGAGGAGGCTGGAAAATTGTCATAGATCCTTGAAATCAACACCTCACTGGGTCTAGAAACATTCATGATGTTGAGCTTCTACCTTCTAGAGGTTTATTCTTGTGTTACTCTTTCTACTGCTGACATTTTTTCCATGGCAAAAATCACTTATACCTGTCTCCTGGTTTTGGCTGGGATAGAATTAATTTTCTTCACTGTAGCTGGTCTAGTGCTGTGTTTTGGATTTAGTATGAGAATAACGTTGATAACACACTGGTGTTTTCATTGTTGCTAAGCAGTGCTGAACTAGTCAAGGACTTTTCCAGCCTCCCATGCTCTGCCAGGGGCACAAGAAGCCGGGAGGGGAGGGGGCACAGCCAAGAGAGCCGATTCAAACTGGCCAAAGGGATATTCCATGCCATATGGCGTCATGCCCAGTATATTAACTGGGGGGAGTTGGCCAGGAGGCAGGAGATCGCTGCTTGGGGATGAGATGGGTTTCGGTCAGCGGGAGGTGAGCGGTTTTTCCTGGGTTTTGTTCCTCTCTCTCTCTCTCATTGTTTTCCTTTTCATCATCATCATCATCATCATCATTATTGTTGTTGTTGTTATTACTACATTATATTTCAATATTAATCAGTTCTTCTCTTAACCCATGAGCTTTCTTACTTTTCTCTTCAGATTCTTTCCCCTTTCCCACTGGTGGGGCAAGGGTGAGCAAGTGGCTGTGTGGTGCTTGGTTGCTGAGTGGGGCTAAACCACAGCAAGCTGAATTAACAAAAGCAACCCTATCTCTATTTTTTAAGTTAACCCCCCCCCCCCCATTTACGGTTCCTCTGTAAGACTGGGATATGCAACAGAAAACCAATACGTTTGTGTGTAAGTCATTCTGTAGACTCTGAACAAGAGGGAGCTCAGGCTCCTATCTTCTGTCTCCAGTAAAAGGGTCTGAGTTGCTTTCCTCCTCTCCAGTTGTAAATGAGCCACTGTGCAGCCGAAAATCAAGAGTTTTGGAGACCAAGGAGAGTAAGTATTCATATCTGTGATTCTCAAAGGGTCCTAGGGTTGAGACAGACACAGACACTGTGATGTTCAGTTCAGACAAGGTGTTGTCATGGAAAATGTTGGAAATTCAGGTGCTTGACTACTGAAATTTCTGCTTCAGAGGGCTGAGACTCAGTACACCTCTTGTCTTTGAGCACCTTCATCCTCTAAAAAGCATGGCTGTTGCCGTAGCTATTCCCAGATATGGCCTCTCAGGCTTGATTTTTCAAGCATTCTGGACAAAGCCTGGTCCCAGTTTTCTGCACCTTTGGAAATCAGCTAGTCAACAGTTGTTTCAATATATATGCTCTGGAAAATCAAAATGCCCCTTTAAAATTAATATAATCTCCAATTATCATATTACCTCAGGGAGGAAGGCCTGGTGGAACTTAATAGAGCTCTTTGGGGCTGTTGTGCATTTTAATTGAGTGAATAATTGTAAAATACTTCAGGGCCTTTTGGTAAAAGGCTCTGTTTAAACATTGCCATAATGCTGAATAATCAGGTTGTGATATGAACTGGAATAAATGAACCCTATAAATAGATATATAATTAATATATATATATAATGTATGTGGGTATGTATACCAACATTTTGGAGAGAACAAGGCAGTTACTTTAGAAAAGTCCTACAGTTCTAGAATAAGAAAAAACCTGAGTTTGGATAGCAATAATCATAATAATCAAAACGTTAGTTTTCAAGATATTGTGAACCTGCAGTTTATCCTCCTGTGCAATGCAAAGAGAATAGCCAGAAGCATTGATGATGTTACCATTTCAGTGATGCTTCTTAAGAAACAGCAAAATATGTTGTGTTCTATGACGGAGGAACACGGAGGAGGTAGATCCAAGGTACTAAATGTTTAGACGCCCAAAGATGCAGGTAGACATGGTTTGGAGGAACCATGGGAGTTTCACTTATGGCTTCCCCGAGGTATTGCTGCAATGCAATGGCAGGGTTTGGGATGGAGCAAAGATCAGTAGCCCAAGTCAGCGCCCCTCCAGGCATTTTTCAGATGGAGCAACGGGAAAGACAGCAACGGCGAGCACGGCACACCAGCCTCAGCGGCGGTATCGGTGCCTTGCCTGTAGCTGGTCTGCCCTGTTACCCTGCATGAATCAGTAGCCACTCTGAATGCTTTGGCTGTCTGATCTCTTAAGACTATAATTTTCTGGGGCAGTGACTATCTCTGTTTCTGTGCTTGTGCTCTCTTGTTATTCAGCCCATTAGGAGGGGAAATGCCTCTGAAATGGAGATGAACTTTTATAGTTCACGCAAAAAAAAAAGCCTATGCTGGGCAACATGGTGCTAGTACAAAGAACTCTCTATTCTTAAAAGGGACTTGACACAGGGATGATGCCACTTCACTTAGTTAATGAAAGGAGCCATCTAATACAGGCTAAATGCAAAACTACATAAAGGAAACTGGCATTTGAATGGCTTGAGTGCTTGAAATATAAATGAATGGGACAAGACCGGACTCTGTTTCTAAAGGAATCAATTACCAGGCATCCTCTTACTCCTGTGAAGCTCTCATTTGCAGGAGCCGCCAAAGCTATTTTTGCTGGGAAGTAGGATATTCGGTGCTTGAGATTGAGCGCATCTTTTAAGCACAAAGGAGACACTGTGAGGAATGCTGTGGATTCAAGAGGGGTAGAAAGACTCTGAAATTATTTTCCTTGCTGTAAACCCACTGAAGAGACTGATGTAGTGCTGGCCAGGATTTGAGTTCTGTGGAGTTGTACCCACAGCCAGGATGGTTTGACAAAAGAATCCATTGTGTATTAAATCTACAGAGTCAAACAGTGTAGAAAATGTGTGGGCTATTCAGCATCTTAGAACAGGAATTAGATTGGACCAAAGTTTCCATTCTCTTCCCAACTGCAGAAAAATAAGAGGCTGTAAAAGAAAATGTTTTGAGTGAGGGATAATGGACTATACTGATTGCTAATTAACTTTTTACCTTTGGAAGGTTCTCCAATGGCCTATATGAGCTGATAGCTGAGGGGTTTTCCAATACAATAAGTGTCTGAGCTACCATAGAAAGCACAATTATCCCTGTTCTGCATGTTCCTGAAGACAGGTCAAGGACTGACTTTACTGTAGAGACCCCATTACCTTTTGCCACCCAAAGGTAGTCCTTCCAGGTGAGGTCTGAAGCCTCTTAACAGGGTAGTGTGAGGAAGCTTGCTGCATTTGTTCAGAGGACGAGTTTCGTTCACATGACCATTACTTTTTCATTTTTCACAAGCCCCAGATTCACTTAATCATCGTGCCTAATGCTACTGACATCTGATATCTATAGCTTCCCTTCCCATCTGCCAGGGATTTCATGCTTCTGATGAAACAGCTTTAAAATCGCAAAGACAGCCAAAATGTAGCCTAAAAATCACACTGATCAAATGCTGTGGCTGTTACATGGGATTTTTTTTTTGTCAAAAAAAATGAAGAATGGCTGTGTGTCAGAATATCATGGTATTGAAGATCAATTATGTTTCCAGTGAAATACGAACTGGCATCAACTGATGTGGGATCTTCTCTTGCACGGTGTGTTTACCCTTCAGTTGCTCTCTTTTTCCACTTGTTGGGTTCATCTCTGGTTTTGTATTGCTTTATTTTGGGCTTGCTTGGTAAAGAAAAAGTATTTTCAGAAAATTTCATCAAATAACATGTGCTGCACTGATGTCAGCTGAGGAAGTCAGCATCAAGAGCAGGAAAAACCAGAAGATGAATGGATCTTTTAGTTCAAAATAGGAAACAGCTTGAAGTTCCTTTGGGGGGAAACAGAAATCTCATTCAACAACAATGACATTATTTCACCTCTGGTACAGAGTGAGGATTCTGTTTTCCCAGTGATGGACAGACACATCTCACATTCATGCAAATGACCCTGAGCATTCACAGATACAAAGGAACAGCCCTAAAATATTGGCAGTTTTGACTGGTGAGCTATTTTCATGATCCATGTGGGGCTGAGACATGTGGCACAGGGAAAAATGCACTAGTTGTGTCCCAAATTGATTTCAGTCTGTGTAAGGTATGTATGTCTCCCTGTCTCATCTCAGGGGACATCAAAGTAAAAATGTGTCACTGAAGTGAAGGATCTTGCCTGGATGATGCAGTATTCATTTATTCATACTTTGATATGAGGATCATGTCTGATCAAGCGCTTATATATTTTGTGCAGGATTTATCAGTCAGATGTATCTGGGTTTCTTGAGTTTTTTCTGGTGTTTAAAAGTAGTGTACATCCATCTACTTGTTCACAGTCACGTACACAAAATTTTGTGGGTTTTTTTTTTCCAATGAAACTAAGAGTAGGACAAGAGTTTGTGGCATCCTGTTAAGAATGGCTCCAATTGCTCAACAGAAAATGGTCAGTAGGAGGTTTCCCAAGTGCCTTTATTCTCTGTTCCATTACTCCAGGTAAATTCCCTCTTTTCCCTTGGGGCCCAGAGCTGCAGCCAACAGCCTGACTCCTACCTCATGCTATTCTGAAATTTCTTTATTTATCTTAGACTCTGTCATTTTGCCTAAACATTGATATTTTCCAGAAATCAGCTTTTAAAGTGGAGATGCCTATTAACTTTCTGAAGTCATATGTCAGTGAATCACAGAACTGTTTAGTTTAACTAGACAAGCCCTATAGTGATACACGAAAATTATTTTCTTCATCAGAGTCATGTTTATGTTCTTTTCCCATGAGCTGGCTGTTTTATTGCAAAAGAATCTGTAAAAGAGGTAATTTTAAATAGGCACGAAATAAATTCTGTTCTGTAAGGTTCCCATAACCTTTCTAGAAGATGCTAATTAACCTCCTTATGTCAGAAGAAGAAGCTCTATTGCATTTGCAACTGTCAAACATTCTTTTTTTTTAATAGAAATGATTCCTTTCTGATACCTATAGGCATCATCATTCACAAAGCAAGGTTTTCATTTCAGGATATTAGAAACAACAGTAGGTTAATCGAAGTCTGAAGTTCAGCAGTGCAGAACTTCCATCTATTATCTTGCTTGTCTGCAAAGATTATGCCCTAATAGCATGTGAGTGATACAAAACATTTAGTGAATAAAGTCCAGGCATTATCAGGTTGGCTCCCTGTGCTGCCATAATGTTGAATTACTGCTGGACCACGGAGCAGCAGTGACGAAGGTACCATGTCTTAGGGAAGATGCTGTTTTACGATTTGGTTGTGATCCAGATTCAGCGTAACCATGTGCACATCTCAGAGCGGAGAGGGCACAGCAGACTTTAGGACATAACTCCGATGGCCAGATCCAGGTGCCACTTTGTCTCGTATCTGTGAATCAAGCTCCAAACGTTCATTAGTGAAAATGGAATTAAGTCCTCCAACAGAAAAACAAATTACCTGGTGGTATTTGAACTACACTGGATCATTTTGATAACCTTGTCCATGTGTTTTCCAAAAGGAATCAACGCCGCTGTGTGCCTGCACAAGAGGGCCAAATCCTGCTCTCAGCAGCATGAATTCAAAATATGGGCATTTTCAGTAGTGTCTTTACAGGCATCCTGATTTAAAATAAGAACTGTATTTGCTTTAATCATGCAGTTCCCAAGCTCGACTTTGATGAATTGCAGAAGCAGGCTCTTATCAAGTAACTTGGTGTTTTTCTCTATTCTTTTTTTCCTGAAAAGAGCAGGAAGTTTGCCTTACTGCAGAGCAAGACGAATGAATTTGCCATTTGAGGCTGAACTTTCCAAGAAGGATTAGGATGTTCTGCAGTTCTGAAAATGCGGGAATCCTCCTTAAAAGCCCAGTATTTCTTTAGGCTCATGATCAAAATTTGCCTTATAACTACATATGCAAAAGAGGGCGAAGGAATTCCAAATGTGAACACTTCCAATCCTTAAGAGCAGCTACAAATTTAAGTTAAAATTATGGAAATTCCCTTACTCATAGTTAGAAATTATTAACTTTTTGGCATAATTTCACAGTGAATTGCTATTTCTCGATCTTGTGTTAAAGGGTTAAAAAAAAATGAACACAGTCTTCTTTTTAGTGCATAGGTGTCCTAAAAGTTCACCAACGTCACAGGACAGAGATGTTTTCATCTGATAATACTAACTCCTTTTTTTTGTCTCCATGTATTTTTCTTCTAGCTATCCATTTCCCATGGTATTCAGTAGTTGCAGTAGAAAGGACCTGGAAAACAGCCTGGAAAAAGGAGTGGGAATGTGTCTGTTTAACTTGCCTGAAGTCAAGGAGTCCTTTGGTGGACAGAAGTGTGGGAATGGCTATGTGGAAGATGGAGAGGAGTGCGACTGTGGGGAGCCTGATGTAAGACACCACCCCAGAATTACTGCTCACCTCCCGTCTGCAGGTTTTTAACAGTAAAGACAAATCAGAATTGGTTTGGCGTGTTTAACGCTACTTGGTGTAAAACAAAACTCTCCCTTCCCTGCTTCTATCTTATCAGCCTAAACCTCAGAGTCCTCAGAAATGCAGGAAGTTTCTGCTTGACTTGCATTTGAGTTCAGGCAGGGCTTTAGTTAAGAACGTGCTCGATTTGCCGTTAGAGAGCAAACTCTCTCCTGGCTTGTCCAACAGACTAACCATGACTTACTGTCATGTTCCTAACAACAGAAATTACTTTAAGTACTAGCTAATAACCTAAACTCAAAATAAATTTGTTAACATTGCTCAAATTTCTCAAGATACCATGCATTAATTGAAGGTTTGTTTCCATCTATTAAAAGCCACTCATATATTTATATTAATATAAATAGTTACATAAACATGAATATTGCCTAGGTATTTTTTCATTGCAGCCAGCTTCAGTTTTTAGCTACCTTTCCCTCCTTCACTATGAGATTTTTCTTTGCTGCTAGCCAATTACCTTACTAACAGAAACAGCCTTTACTGCCTCCCAAAAAGATTGCTGCTACTTCAAAGTTCATTGCATTTGGTTTAGTGAATGTGCCAGAGGACTGCTCAGATCAGGAGGAGATAGGCAAAACCTAGGGGTCAAATAAGATCCGAGCCGACATCCTTATCCCTTTGGCTTTCTGTGCTCATTGGTTGTATTGAACCTCTCTTGGATTATCTGAATTAAATACATCAGCAGATGAGGGATTTGTTTCCTGTGATAAATATGGTTCTGCAGACAAAATAGATCGGGGCAGTTAAAACAGCGAGATATTGCTGTATCCTGTCTATACGGTGTATTGGATTTACACAAGCCATAAGGATTTCCTGACAGTTCACTCATTCTTCAGGGTAACAAGGTTGGAGGAAGCAGGCTTATCTTCTTGTTTAAAGTCAATAGAGTGCAAGCAGCTAGCAAATGTCTTTCTAACCCAGTTATCTTTCTCATTTTCACTTTTGAATGTTAGCGATACCTTTTCAAGTCAAAGCCACTTAACGTCAGCAAGTACTGACTTGATTTGCCTCTTCTTTCTTTTTCTTTTTTAATTGTATTGGAAAACTGCAGCTTGGGCCCAATTAAATTAATTTGGAAATTACTGCTGTAATCTGAGTGGTACCAGAGAACCCGTTAGATTAGTTAATAATTTACTGCCCAGTCATTTATACCAGCTGAGTTTTGTCAGTAGTGATGCAATATTTTATGGCATGGAAAGCTGTACAAAAACATACGATAGTTGTATTTTATCAGTGATCAGAATTAAATATCAGTCTGGATATGTAGGTGTAGGTGGTTGATAGGGTTATTTCTCCTTTAAGTAAAATATTAGCCCCGTGTTGAGGTCTGTGCTCACTGACATTCCTCACCAGCAGGACAGCAATGGATTCATAAGGACAGAGAGTCGTGACTGTAGCACACCTCCCACCCTTCAGACAACTGGAACCACTAACGCTGTAGGGACTGTTTGACCACCTCTATCCACACTACGGTCTCATGCGCATCAGGCGCTGGTCATCTTCGGTATGATAGATGCTGACATGGCCACCACCAGGCCAAGAGTGTAAGGCCTAACCAAGGATGATATTACCAGTTAAGCTCCAGCTTCATTTTGGATTGTGTTACCAACAATGTCTGACATGCTACAGCGTCTCTGGAAGGAGGGTTAATGTAGATTACACATGGACAGACAGAAGAAGGAGAGAAAAAAAAATAGCTTGTCCCTGAGAACTGAAAGGTTACAAATGTGGCTAATTTTATAATGGGCTGCAAGGGGGATCAGCAAACTACAGATTGGTAAATCAGAAGTCAGACAAATTACTTCCAAATGTAATTAAGAGCTGGAGTCTGAACAGCTGTGACATGGCAGGGACCAGTCAACACAGCTTTTGTGCCAGGAAATCTTGTCTTACAAACCTATCAAAGTGCTCCAAAGGACTTAACAAGTGAACGGAAAGGAATGATGCTGTTATTGCAGCCTGTTAGGAGTTCAGAGAGGCTTTAGACTAAAGCCTTTCACCAAAGCCTCTTTAGGAGACTAAGCAGCTGTAGGATGAGAGAATATTGCGTGAGCAAAAATTGGGTTAAAAGATAGGAAATACAACCAGGTATCAATCATCCGTTTTATGCAGTGGAAGGAGATCTGCTGTGACGTATCCATGAGACGTGTCCTGGGGACTACACAATTCAGCATACTCATAAACAGCCTGGGAAGAGGAATAGTCTTGAATTTGCTGATAATATTAGTTAGGATGGTAGAGGTGAAAGCTGGTATTGAAGAACTGCAGAGGAACCTTCTGAGACAGCTGGGCTGGGCATTAAGATGACAAATGACATTCAGTGAGGAGTGATGCACATTCCAAACATCACATATAAGATGATGGACTCTGAGCTGACTCTGACCATAGAGGAACAAGACTTCATATGGCAATAAATAGTCTCATGAAAACGTCAGCTCAGTGCTCAAGAGTGGTCTAAAAGGTAAATAGGCTGTTAGAAATTACTAGGGAAGAGATAGGAAAACAAAACAAAGCACCAGTAGGCCTCTATAAATCTGCAGCATGCTGTGTCTGAAACTGCATGTGCAGTTTTTTCCTACCCCTCCCTGATCTCAGGAAGGATAAAACAGAATGAAAAAGGCTGAAAGAAAAGCAGTAAGGAGGTTCAAAGTTTTGGAGAGGCTCTGGCAGGAAAAGAAGAAAGCAAAGGAAAATGCGACAGAAGCTGATAAAATCGTGAGTGAAATGGAAAGAGTGAGTAGGGAGCAATTTCCCCCCAACAAGAACTGAGCACATAAATTTAGACAGCGGCAGGTTTCAAACAAGCAGAAGGAGCTGCTCCCCAGACTGCGTCGATTTTGCGAGTTCCCTTCCACTGAACATTAGAGGTGCTAAAAATGCCTGTGGAGCCAAGGGAAAGCCGGGAGGCTAGGAAGGTATCGTGTATGTGTGTTCACATTCTTGTCCTTAAGCATTTTCTGCTGGCTGCTGTCAGGGGGACACAAGGCTAGAAGGGTTATAGGCTGACCCAGTGTGGCTTATTTTGTGCTCTTAGAAAAGCGGGGTTGAAAACAAGATGTTCTGTCTCCAGTATTTGACATCAGGTAGGTGATGCTAGAATTGCTGTTGCGTTAGTCTGTCTGAGATGCTCTGATGAGCCCAGGAGACTTACACCAAGAAACCCAGCTCCTATCATTGCTGTGGTTACTAATAATAGCTAATGATAATAAACTACAACAGAGCAGTAGTTTGGGGTGGCAGCCTCCAGCCTCCGAAAGCCTTGCGAGCCTTTTCTGTTTGCTTGCCTATTGATGCTAAAACCATTCCTGACAATTTAATAGCTCAGGCACAAAAACTATTTACCAAGCTCATTCCCTACAATGAGTAATAAGTGAGTGAGCAATTGGAAATTTCAAAGGCTGCAGTAACATCATTCAAAGAGCTGTGTCTTTATCCCAGGCTGTCTGTGGAATGCCAATTGCTTTCCATGGCTGGCTGGTGTAGGGCCAGAATATGGGGTATAGGAGCTGACTGTTTCAGAAGTGCCTTAATTGGACTGACATTGCTTTCCTCCACCCTGCTTTTCTCAGATTGCTATGGAGGCGAATTTATAAAATGTGCTTCTGTGCAGAGGAACGTTACTTCTTAAATACGGCAGCTGCACAGAAATATTTGCGTAGCCTGCTGCCTTCTGGCATGATCAAAAATAGGTGCAGGAAGTTGTTCCGCTGCTTCAGAGCAGCACAGTTAGCTTTGTATATTCAGGCAGATATTGTCTAAGGAAACAGTGAAATGCTGGGAATCATTTTGCTCTTTATTTGTGAGTGCAGTGGTAGCCCTATCTTCCAGTTGGAAAGCTTTACAAAAGCCAATAAAGTAACAAGAGGCTGTGAACATCATTCTAACCCACTTATTTTTCCTGTGTTCCCCATATTGTTAGTGATCCCTTGTTAAGTCAAACTGACTTAACACAGCTGAAGAGCAATTTTATCTGCTGCTATTTTTGTTAGAGAGCTGAGATTCCAGCGCAGCTGATGTAACTTGCAGCTTCTGAGCATAATCTTGGAAAAACAAACCCATTATTTTCTAAAACTTCTTACTAGCTCATTCTACAGAGAATAAAGTTTGCAAAAGCCCACACATGCCACCATCTAATCCGTAAGTGTGAAATTGGGATGTATCAGTTAGTGATAATGCAATTCATACTTTTCTCAGAGCTCTATTACTGGCATACCCTGATAAGAGATTACATGGAATAGTGTCATCATCTTTCTTTGTGGCAGCCACCAGTCTCCGCGCAGTACAGAAGTCTGGTGAGCAACTATCACAAAACAGAGAGCTGTAGTGGCGATGCTCGGTAACTGTGATACAGTTCCTGGATCCTCGCAGGAGGCAATGAATCATTGAACTCTTTTTTGTGGAAATAAATCACCATACTACTGTATCAGGATTGGTACTGGTATACTTGAGTTGTCTGTGATATTTGGGATTGGATCCATAGTTAGAATAAACCAGCCTTCCTCAATGGCTTCTCCCATTTTCCTACAATTATTGCGCTTGTTGAATCGAAGGAGAGACAAGACTGTTTGGATCAAGTTGTAGAATTTAATGCGTAATTCATTATTTCATGCCTAAATTTTCTTGGCGGAGCTATAGGCGGCCTCTTGATTTACAGCTCATTGTGACTGAGCGTTGTCTGCTCTAAATTTATCCTCCATGTAGGAATGTACGAACCGGTGCTGTAATGCGACTACCTGTACTTTGAAACCGGGAGCAGTGTGTGCACACGGACTTTGCTGTGAAGATTGCAAGGTGAGCCAATGGAAATGTTTCTTATCTGAGTGGGGTGGGAAGAACCCCATAATCTTCTCAACTGCAGAGCAGTAAGCAAGGATGCAGACCAAGCAAATTGGTATCATTAAGCATTAAGACACTTGCATCTCATTTAAGCAATTAAAAAAATTCCCAAACTGTAACAGTTATTGAAGGAGCAGATCAACAGACTTTTTTAATGGTGTCTGTGCTATTTGTAGCCACTTCATTTGCTCATGCAAAACCTCTCCTTTTTCTTGATTTTTTTCATGCTTATATGGATGTTGTGCTCTGGCAAGCAGTCAGTAAATGCTGGACCCTCTTTTTACAGGAAGACTCTTAAAATATTAATTCTGTCAACAGCATATATATTTTTAATGGCAGATCATCAGCTCTTGTGGACTCCTAACGTGCTATAAAAAGCCAACTTGCCGCAGGCATTTACCTTCTTGAATTCTCAGACCATGTCTTGCATATGGGCTAATAAAGCATTCAGCAAGTTTCCATTGTGTCTGTGGCAACCATCTGCCTAAAAGCTCAGTAGCAGCAAGCTATCAAAACAGCTAGCAAATGCTTTTTAGCAAAATCAATCTTCATGTCTTTTTGCTTTTTACCAAAGGCACAGGATGCAGTTAAAATTCAGTGCTGCTCCTGGAGCACACCCATCTTTTGTGGTTGTTGTTGATAAGTGAATGTTCGGGCTGGCACATTCCACCATTGCTTACTAGTTGCCTTCAGCTCTGAAAAAATGTAGTTATCTAGGGAAATCAGGACAGGAGCAGTGACATGGACTAGTTGTATAATTAAGTTGAAGAAGATCTTGATGCCCATGACAGAGCGGCATTTCCATGAGGACACGCACCTCCATCCTAGGAATGGATGGAGCTGAATCCAGAGTTGGGTGGGCTGGTGGCTTCGTGAGCCATAACATAACACATACCATAACGTGCCGTGATCAGCTGGCTGCCCTGGTCACCGCAGTGTTGTTAGAGCCATATGGATGAAAAGGTTTCTGATCTGACTTTTGGCCAGTGCTACAGAGCATCCTTGGCAGTACAGGCCCAAACTGTTTCTGCGCCGATGTGCTTAGGCATGACTGCAGGAGGCACGCTGAAAACTTCGGTTCGTATTTGGAAACGAACAAAAGGCTGGTTTCACTTTCTGACCTGAGCCACGTGAGCCATGTTTGCAGCTGTAACTTCAGCTTGGCCCTCCTTCCTGCAAAAAACCCTTCGCAACCTGTGTCAAATAAATGTATTTAAAGAGCTATGTAATCCTTATACTGTCCTCTGCGGTCAGTTGGTGCAGAGCCAGTGGAAAAAGCTGTTCATGCGCTGCATGGGTTATACGGCTGCATAACTCTTATTGATTGGAATTACAGCAGTTAAGGGGGTTTGTTTGTTTTGCAGTTAAAACCAGCGGGGATTTCTTGCAGAGAGTCAAGTAATTCCTGTGACCTGCCAGAGTTTTGCACAGGAGCCAGCCCTCACTGCCCAGCTAACGTGTACCTGCACGACGGGCACGCATGCCACAGGGTGGACGGCTATTGCTACAACGGCATATGCCAGACCCACGAGCAGCAGTGTATCACCCTCTGGGGCCAAGGTGAGTCTGAGAACCAGGAGATCTGTTTATGAGATAGACTTGGAAAAAAAAAAAGGCGTGTGATTATAGATGGGTTTGGAGGAATTTTATACAGAACCAATCTGTATCTATTCTTTTCTGAAATGGAGAACTGAATAATGAGGGAATCATTTTGTGATTCATTTTATCCTTGATTTGCAGTCGTGTTCATTTCTTGCAGCAGGAGGTAGAGAGCAACAGTAACTACGTTCATTCTCCAACACTGCTGCAAATGGCTCTGTGAACTTAGACAAATCATTTAATACTGACTTGATATGGCCTTATGTCATCCTACAAAGTGCTGAACGCTCTTGACAGGTTGAAATCACATCCCTTTTCAGACTGGTATGTAAGCTTCCTTCTGTGCTCATCTGTAAAGCATACATGTCTGTCTACATCCCAAAACAGAGTTCAGTATTTGACATTAATAAGATTCTTGTATCATAGTGTGTATTTTATTAATTGGTGTTACCCTGAAAACCTGCCTCTTGGCAGTGTATGCACTGAAGCAGAAGGAGATTTTATTATCCCATGGGAACTTACTTACTTTTTGCAAAAAATCTAATAGGATGGGTTCTTGGGTTATCCTAAACAGATGATATCCCAGGAAAGCTGTTCAGCTTTTTGTTACGTCCTGTGGCCCTTCCACTGAAACACAAGTATTAACTCAGCATTTTGCTATTGCCTCCAGCACTGCTGGAGTCACGTCTCCTTCATCATCTCACTTGCCCCCTCTCTCACATGGGAAAAACACTTTGAACTCTCCTGAAGAGAAGCATTATTTAGAGCTAGATTTAATTATTTCTTTTAAACTAATATTTTCCACTCCCTTATCCTCTTTCAATTCAGTATCTCTCTGCCTTGAACTCTGTTTCAAAACTTATGTATCAGTGTAATGACACACAGATGTTTCCCTTGGTCAAAACTGTCATCAGAAGCCTATTGAAGAATTTATCTGTTATCTTCACAGGGACTTGGACCATTCAAAATTTTTGTTTTAAAGAGGTCTGAAGAAATAATTCCACTGATGCAGATAGGTTAGCTTGGTCATGTGGGTATAAGAACATGTTAGAGGAGTTCCAGTTCAAAATTACACTCCCCATGTGGAACAAACCATGCATCTGATATACTCCTCTGAATCCCACTCGCATCACAGAGTTAATATGAGCTCATATAGGCATGTGCAATTATAGCCTCCAGTCTTAGTCATACTGGGATTTTTAATCCCCTGGATACAGAGACATTTTCGCTTGTATGAAGCAAAATCTCCTTATGAACCAGTTTCCCATGCCATGGAAAGTTACTCTGTAGGACTGTTAATAATTTCAGTCGCTGAGAAAAATTCAGCTAAAGGTCAGGGAGCTGAATTGCTGCAGCTCCCTTGCCAGGTCTGTTTCCTAATGCAGCACGTCCTCCAAACCCCCCGGGCTCCCCTAATTCTGTCTTATCTTCCTTCTTGGAGGAATATTCAATATGGGCACTGCTGTGCATGGAGTCTCCAGCGGTCAAGGCTATGGGAGTCTGCTTATGAGAAAGATGACTTGGTTGAGAACAGAGCTCAGAGAGACTTTAGCTGGAATGCCGTTATTTGTGTTGGGAATATCCAAGGATAAAGATTTTGAAAGGGAGGATGGGACATTACCAAACCTGAACTGAGAGGCTTGAATCTGAACACATTGTTGGAAGTATAAATTAGAAATAATGCCAGTAAAGTAGGCCTTCACACCAAGGCCTATATTCTGGATTTAAAGACTAGGGTTGTGACTATCCACCACTTGATCACATTTGGTTGGAGTATGAGCTGGCAGATGCGGGGTGGAAGGGGAGGACGTCTAGGTGGGCCACACAGTTGGAAAAATATCATGGGACAGATAAAAAAAACCTTTCCTTCCAGCCTTGCTTGCAGCAGATAGAGAGACTTGACATTCTGAGATGTTGTCTCTGGGCATCGTATCAAAAAGATACACCTGAACCTTTTACCAGATTGTTGCAGTTGATTAAAATTGGTTTTAACAACTGCATGTGTTGGAGTAGAGTAAAGGAGCAGTTGTGAGGTTTTTTTAAAAAAATATTCTATACAATAAAGAGAAAACAGATTATAGTTCATTTATATTAATTCCTTTTTTCTTCTTCCCAGTAGGAGAAAGCCATGCAGAAGAAAATACAATGACTTTTCTTAAAATAATATTCAGTATATTGAATTCCTTATCAGTGTCTTCTTTTGTGTATCTTTCTTTATTCATCAGGTTACAGCTGTCCAGTAGCCTAATGATAAACATCAATCTTCATATTTTTAGATCTAGCTAAAGAAAAACGATGAGCATTGTCAGAGCTTGTTTACATTAGGCTGAGCAATAGGAACCTGTTTCCAGAAAGAAGTACTCGCATTTTCTTGGGGTCTTTTGTTATTTTCGACAGGCAAATTCAAATCAAATAGAGGAATATTTTTTGCTACTCCCTATCTGCAATAGTGTGGAAAGCTTGGTGTGAGAGGGGAGAGGCACCTGGGGACAGTCTCTGAAAACAGCCATAAATTCCTCTTAAAGACCAAGTTCATCCCCAGAACACACAAATTTCTCTATTCTCTGTCTCTCCTTAAGTCGAGTCACTTTTCTGTTTAGGGAGCAACATGCATGAATTGCTCGTGACCTTTTTAGTTTCATATTCAAAAATACCAAATCGCACTGATCTGACCTATTGATAGTACGTGACTGAAAGATACAGCGATAGTAATGCTCTATATGCTATATATATGCTATAATGCTCTATAGATGTTATAATAATATATATAATGCTCTATATCTGCTATAATGCCTGGTACTCCACTGGCATTTTCTGTGAGTAACTAGATACACAGATAAAGCTACTTAAGAGAGAGATTATTAATTACCAAGAAATAGACGATTCTCAGCTTTAGACCCATGGCTTTTTCTACACTGACAAGAAAATGATTATTTAGGGAAGGAAAGGAGATGTTTGTCAGTGTGTTTTCCTACTTTTGCCTGAGAGGTAAAAAGGCAATGATTTTGGGGACCCAATGGCAGACAATGACTTAAAAATTAGAACATACTTAAATTTGTTACATAGACATGGCCATTTCTTTAGGCAGGAACAACCTTAATTTAATGTCAATATTTGTTACAAAGGCCTGTCACAGGGGTAAGAGCTTTGCAGTGTTTTCTGGGTGCAAGCCTATAGGCAAAATAGATGGGCTTCCTATCCAAGTTAGCTGACCAAACCATTGCTAACTATATTTTTGCAAAAATACTAATTTATTGAAGCACTGTAAAGATTTTAATTCAGTAAAATCAAACTATTTTGATCATTACAGATTTATATCCAGGCCTTTTCTTTTGGAGATGTGAAAGGCATTAAGCCATCTTCTCACACTCCTTACATGCAAAAAATAACAGCTCGACCCCATCTCGCTCTTGCACAGACTTAACAGCAGGGATCATCAAGGTGAAGAGAGGGACCAAGGGGAGCTTGTGGGAAGTTGGCTTTGCATCATCAGTGCAGTAAGACAAACGTAATGAGATATAAAATCCAGGTGTAAATCACGTAACAGAGAACCGTATTTTTATGCTTATATTTATTTATACAGTTGGTCGTGGTGCTAGTTGGCATAGCCTGAGCAACAGAACTCCAGTCTGTTACTTGGAGATTGGGGTTTTTTCCCCTCCACACCCATAAATACTGTATATTTTTTTAAATAAGCCTTGAGACAATGTTGGGAACTGAATTGAAATACCTTTCTTTTCCACCATCGGCCTGATAACGGGGGTTTCTCTGTTCTTGGAATCAGCACCATGGTCAGAAATTTCTTTCTTCTCTTTTGGGAGGCCATGACAATATTTTCTCATTGCAGCAGGTCTTGCACTGATCTGAAATGACACAGCATTTCTGTATTGCTTCCAAAAGCATAGAACAGCTCTTTTTTTGCAACCTTATAGAGAAGAAATGGGCTCATCAATATACACATTTGGAGAAACAAAAAAAGTCTCCAGGCTGACAACTGCAGTGGTGAGCTTTGACCTTCTGCAGTTTCAAATGGCTGATTTAATCCCTTGAATAAGGCTTGGCTTGGAAAGGCTGACGGGACATTATTTACAGGGTCACGATACTATAATTATGAATAGCTAAGTGAAATAAACTCTGCTCATCCAGCTCAAAGGACTTAGTAACCAGTGCAAATCTTTCACAAATCATTTTGCCTTTGCCTGTAGAGGTAGCAAAATAGAGAAAGACAGGACTTTCTGCTTCAGTTTATATGGTGCAATCATGATAAATGGGTTTCCTCCAGAAACACAACATTACAATTCTCTTCCTTAAGCATTCTCTGAAAACCTCCTTTTAACTTGGTAGCTCCATCTGTTCAGCTTCTTACACTCTGAATGTGTTTTCATCTATAAAAAAGTCCAAATATTGTGAGAAACCAGTCAGGAGAGGGAACAGCCATCTGAATCCCAAACAACAACGTGTTTTGGTTTGATACCAAAGACAGAAATTGAAGCTAGATTTTGGTTTCCAAGCTGCAGATGATCATTGGGTACCAGGTGTTTTCATACACAGACTGCTCCGAGCCTGGCAGGGGAGCATTTTTTTGTACTCCATGAGATCTGTTTTCTTGTCAAGTATTATTGGTTGGAGTTAAAGCTCGCTGTCTGAGCCCTGCAAGGATGCTGCAGATGTGTTGTTCTTCCTGCAGGCTGCTTTCCATCATGTGTAGCACACTTGACTTCTACATTCAGAAAACCCAACCAAACAAAAACAGTTTCAGCAGGTGAAAGAGGAAGATAAATACCTTAAACTCCCTTTGTATTTCAGTGAGCCCTTTCTCCCTTTAACAGCAATTTTTTAATAAGTCTTTGTTAGGTCACTTACAGTCAAAGCACAGGACATGAGCTTTCATTTTGCTTTTGGCAGCTTTTTAGCCACACGCCACCGTGGGGAAAGCGTGTCTGTGCTCTGGGCTGCTGCTGACACATCTCCAAGGAAGCCTCCAGTCACTGCAATGATGAAGTTCAGTTGGCTGAACTACTTGGGGCACAAGGCTCGCGGCCAAGAAAAAACGAGACCCATAGCAATCGCGTATGATCATGGTAGATGGGTTGTGGGGCTTATTCTTTTGGCGAGGTAGATCTGAGCAAGTGGGTCTTTGCAGATGTGGGAGAAAAAGCAGTTTTACTTGGCCTCCTGCTTGCAGCAGTTTCCCTTCCCTCCCCTTCCCTACTCAAGCCGGCATAGTATATGCACATGTTAATGTTTGTATCAAGCTGAATAGTTAATGTGCCTGCCCAGGAAAGATGAGGAGGAATCTACATGCTGAAAATGGAAATTTTACTTTTGCTTTTTGCGCAGTGCCTTGTCTGGATGCTTTCATTGATTTTTTTGATTATTGCTTGTGGTTTAATGAAAAGAAGTGAAAGAATCCTGTGTGAGTCCCTTTTAATAGTTCCAGATTTGAGAAATATTCTGAACTCAGCAAGCTTGATCATAATCTTCCAAAGAATTGCAAGCTCTTGTCCTGCTCTCCAGGGAACCAGCAACTCATATTCTGTTCCTTCTGTGCCTTTCTTTTTGAGTTTTCCAGTTTCGGTATGTAAAAATGTCAGAAGAAAAAGAGGGTGCCATCTTAAGCCTCTTTATATTAGGTTTTAATATTTTGTTCCTAATAGTATTAGATTGCTGTTCAGCAGTATATAGTATTAGTCAAGCTTCTGACTGTGAAATGCAGATAATTAATTGAGGCTTTAATCTTTGAGTTATTAGTGAAAAGATCCTCACTAAGTGGAAGTTTTACAATCATACTTGTATTTTCTTCTCCAGGAATTTGACACC
>VZTV01108741.1:0-14767 GCA_013400875.1 Anhinga rufa
ACATACTGTGAACCTCCCCCTTCATTTGAGTTTCACTAGAAGACCCTTGGTCATCCATGGAGGCCTCCTGGCTCCTCTGCCTGACTTCTTCCTCCTAGGGATGCATGGATCTTGAGCTCAGAGGAAGTGGTCCTTGAATATTGACCAGCTCTCTTGGACCCCTCTGCCTTCTAGAGCCACAGCCCATGAGATTCCTCCAAACAGGTCTTTGAAGAGGCCAAAGTTCGCCTTCTTGAAGTCCAGGGTTGTAATCCTACTTGTCATCCTGCTTCGACCACACAGGATCCTGAACTCCACCATCTTGTGGTCACTGCAGCCAAGGCTACCCCCAACTCTCACACCTTCAACCAGCCCTTCCTTGCCCATTAGTATAAGGACGAGGATCCAAGCACCTTTGCCATATCCCATTTGGTCCAGTATGTCTTCAGGAGACTGACACCAGTAACACCTCCAGCTTTTTCTAGGTTTCCTCTGTGGACTCTCTCTACCCATTCTATCAGCAGACTCCCAAAAGTGAACAGTCCCAGTATGAGTTGCCAGTGCCACCTGTTCAAAATACAGCCACTGCCATCACTCACAATGAATTACTGGGATGTCTGTGGTTGGTTACAGTAACTCACAGTACTGAAGGAGACCAAAACAAAGAGGGACACTCCTCAAGCCTCATGCAAAAGTCCTTTGATGGACTTGGTTAGACTTAAGCAAGCTGGTGCTGTAAATTCTCCAGCCTGTACATACTACTTCACCATATGGAAACATATAGCTTCATTAGAGTGAGGAACAAGTAGCAATCCCTCATACCAGTACAAATACTCCCAGCTGCTCCCCATTACACAAGGTGAAAAATATGCTTCACAATACAAAGCCACATGAACAATCCTGATATTTTAGTAAATACTCTCCACTAGGATGCACGTCTGACACATGCTGAGCTGCTTGGGACACTTTTATATCCATTTTCTGGATTTCTCTCATTTATTTTCCTTGATTTTCTTTTTCTGTGGCTCCTCCATTTCCAAAATCCTTTGTATGTTTAAATGCATTGCTACTATTCCATCAACTTTAGTCATTGTCTCTCAATACCTCCACTTCTATTACTTTTTATTGTGACTCAAGCAATATAGTCATAGCAGCTACATTTGTAAATCCTCTGAGCTGTCACTTCAAACAGCTGCAACCTGCTGATTGCTCCTTCTCCTCCCTCCATTCTCAACCCCTTTTTCTTCCCTCCAAGAAGTTTGAAACACCATTAATTTGTGGAATAAATTCTACTTTTAAATGTACAGATCTTCTCTCACACTTTTGAGCCCCAGTGAATTTTAATAAGGGGATTTAAAAAAAAAAACACAATAAAATTGGCATATGCCAGCTCCCTGTCCAGGTATTCACATCACTTTTGTACCATCATTTATCTGCCTTAAAGCTGATAAACACACTGCGTATATTAGCATTTTAGCTCACTGGTGCACCAGTGAATTCTTTGCAAGTCCCATGATAGATTCATGAGAAAGTTATTTCCTTCTGATTTATCTTCATTGAAGTTGATTTTGTCTACCCATAATTGTTACTGGCTGCCCAAGCTACCCATATCCTTCCTACTCCTTATTTCAAAGCAGAATTAGGCCAACCTGTCATGGTTTAGCCCCAGTCAACAACTAAGCACCACACAGCCGCTCGCTCACTCCCCCCTGGTGGGATGGGGGAGAGAATCAGAAGAGTAAAAGTGAGGAAACTCATGGGTTGAGATAAAGACAGTTTAATAGGGAAAGAAAGAGCCACACACGCAAGCAAAGCAAAACAAGGGATTAATTCACTGCTCCCCATGGGCAGGCAGGTGTTCAGCCATCTCCAGGAAAGCAGGGCTCCATCATGTGTAATGGTTACTTGGGAAGACAAACGCCATCACTCCCAATGTCCCTCCACTTCCTTCTTCTTCCCCCAGCTTTATATACTGAGTATGACATCATATGGTCTGGAATATCCCTTGGGTCAGTTGGGGTCAGCTGTCCCGGCTGTGTGCCCTCCCACCTTCCCTGCAACCCGCCAACGCATGGGGAGCTGAAAAAGTCCTTGACCAGTGTAAGCGCTACTGAGCAACAACTAAAACATCTCTGCATTATCACCACTGCTTCAGCATAAATCCAAAACATAGCCCCATAGTAGCTACTACAAAGAAAATTATCCCAGCTGAAACCAGGACACAACCCTATAAGGCCAGAGAGTTCAGAGAATGCCCAGGAATTTTCTGTCCCAATTTCAAAGTTGAAAGAGAAACAGAGGTAGTTGGGCAGTCCAAGGCACAGTTTTTCAGGGCAGCTGACTAAGAAATTACTACAAAGACTGCACAGTAGGAAAGGGAACCCTCCAGGGCTGTAGATTCAGGATGCACTTGATATACTAATGGAAAGCATTGGTATTTCCTGACTTTGGGACAGAATTCTATTTTAAAACTAAAAACCCTGTGAAATAGTCTGACTACTGTCTGCACAGGTCCAGCTCTGATCAAGGCAGAAGAGAACTTTAATTTCTTCTATTTGAGCATACATTTGCAGTGCTTTAGCAAAATTCATAATAAACAAAGAATTTCTGAGAATAGAAAAACAGTATATTTAACTGTAATTACAAGTAGTCTTCTATCCATTTCTACTTAAGGCTTTTTTTATAGCCCTAACAGTAGTGGTAAACACTGCTGTTAGAGAGACTAGTGGATGTAACAGACCACTGGTCAGACCCATAATAATAGTTCATGTGTTCCTATACCAATATAAGTTTATGACAATTTTATCACCCCAATGCAACTGTCTGACATCAGAGTATTGTGATGAGAAATTCTGGGTGATCAGCCAGAAACCTGTCGTCTGCAAAAATAAAAATCACATGAGAAATACAGCAAGTTGCCAATACAGAACAGAAACTGTTCTCACAGTATTCTCTGGAATGGCAAATGGACCATAAGGAAATCCTGAAAGCATCTTTCAGGATTTTTTTTTTTCTTTCTTTTCCTTATTATATGCATGCTGCCTCAGGAGCTGCAGACTAACCTGTTATGTCTTCCTCCTCCATCTCATGATTCCCAACTAACACCAAGTGTTTCATAGCCTCTGTATGAGCCTATTTCATCAGCATTCCTCTTCTACTAGATCTGTTTCATGTTTTGTAACTTATTTGGAATGAAAAACATTTCTTAAAATTTTCTCCTCTGTAGTAATTTATCTTCAGGGTTAGGAAAAAATTTTGAAGATTTTTTGCTAGCATTTGGGGGCGATTTAATTTGCAAAAAGTAATCCTATTTGTTTCAATAAAATCATATCTCCCAGGAGGGTTTCACTACACAGTCATATCATCTGGTTAGCTATGATAGGATCCAGAAATCCAAAAAGCTAGCATTGACTATAGGGGTTTTTTTGTATCCTTCACTGGAAGGTATAACATGAATATAGAACACCAAAGTTGTTATAGCAGATGTAAGCTTAAGTATGTAGCAGGAGGAAGTTATTAACAAAATTTATAATGTTGAGGGGTTGCAGTAAAAGTTTATTCCTCTTGTATAGCAATGTTAAATCAGCTGAAAGTGAGGATTAATATTTTTAATATAATATTAAACTTTTGGCATTGTCCACAAACAATACATCTAACCAGATTAATCACTTGTCTTTTTCAATATGTAATTCTGATTTTCAAGACTATAGTAGAAGCTTAAAAATGAAAGTTATTTGTATCAGGACTTCTCATTTTGCTGAGGATTATTTTGGCAAGTATGAGAAGTGTCATTGAATATGTTACAGTGGAATACTGTAAACTTCAAACTTGTGAACTTCACTTCAAATATTATTAAAATCCAAAAAAGTTATCTGGAAATAATATAAATGTAATATCCAAAGTATTGGTCTGAATAACATGGATGTTTATTACTCCACATCTGATTATTATGAAGAAAATACAATAATATTACAAAGATGACCACAATTTCTGTTGAAAAAGGAAATATTGATAACATTGATTTGGCGGGGGGGTGAGTGTGACAAGACAGACACACACTTCCATCTGATATAAACAGAGTTGTTGAGTTCATACATTTAAATACAAGCAGATCATCTCCACAACTGCAAAATTTTTCTCTACTTTGAAATTCAGTGGTAGAGCCTTTTTTGCTCCCATAATTAATCTTTGGAAAACAAGCTTTGCAGGACTGCTTCCATTTAGGGGAGTAACAGGAGGAAGGGGATCTCAGTAACAGCCTGCTTATTCATAGATACTGAACAATTTTTTTTTCTTTGAAAAACAGCAAAAAAGCGCACTTTCCCATTTAGAAATTGTCAAATTCACGCAATGGATTTGACACAAAAGTCATTCCTCTTTGCCATTTACCATTTTTTGCTCTAGCATAGACAAGTTTCTGTCCATGGCTTCTCTCTCGCCGGGTCTGTCCAACCAGCCCAGTGCCCAGCCCTCAGCAGCCACTCTTCCCAATTGCCTTGCTGGAGTGAAATAATTTTTTTTTTTGTTTGAACCTGAAGAAGTCTTTCACATGGCTTACAGGTTAATAACCCCATGATCACTTTGGGATCAAAAAGCCTTCTTGATGTCAGACATGGGCACTTTGGAGTGTAATGATATTAAGTGCTAAGACTGGGGACAGTTTTCTGCTGAACACCTAACAAAAAGGGTTTCCTTCTTTATTTTTTATAATTAAATATGTCATTCATTTAATACATTTAATCCCCTTCCCCAGAAGAAATGGTGGTAATCACCATACAGCATCACTTAAAATGTTTAAGTGTTTATGGAGTTTACAATTTGTGTACTGCTTTCACTAAACATGTTTCCCGCAACATACAAATCTTCAAAAAATTCTAGACAGGTCACCTCTTTTTGCTATGCCAACAGAAGGCTCAACACCACCATCCTCTAAATCATATCTACAAAGCACTTCAAGTGATATTCTCTCAGATCCCTTTCTAAGGATCTATCCTCTGGCTTTAACTAAGGAAAGCTTACAAAACTGATTTATTGTCACCATTTGTTTCCAAGAGCTTTATTGCCTAACAATAGATCAACTTGGCTTGCTTTAGGCATTAACAACAGTACATTAGTAGGCCAATTATAACACTCTAAAAGTTTAATTTGTAAACTAGTACAAATCATTGTTTCACAAAATGAGGTTTCCATCCTATTACTAGCATACATTAGCTTTGCCAATTTTCGTCTAATTGTGGGTTTGATTTAAGATGCTTAAGTCAATTTTATTGATAAGCAGTGTCATCTACAATATATTACAGATTACCTGAAAGTTTACAGACAGAAAGCTAAAGATACAGCTGTTAGAATACTTTTTGGTTTTCCCTACACTTGGATTATTTTCAGGAACAAGACATAAATGATGCCAAGGACAATCCTGGGAGGGGAATTATTGCTTGGTGATACAAGTTATCATTAATTTTAATCCCCTACAAAAGTTTTCTCCTGCCAGTGGAAGAGGATGTAAATGTTTGTTGTTGTATTCACACAGCTTCCCAGTAAACCAGTAGAATTAGAGTGCTTCAGTCAATCGACTGCAGGTTTTTTGCTTTCTTACATTCAAACCAAGTGACTGCAGTAATCTTAAAACAGTGCATTTCAGATTTTTCTTCCTTGCTGTATTTAACAGAGTTGTCTGGGTTATGGTTAGAGACCCACAGAAGCACTTCTTCCTGTCAAGTCAGCGGTAAAGATATGCTTTTATTATGGTGGGAATTTTACTCCTAGGCTTTCCAAGGGAGGCTCTACTCTCCTAGAGGTGATGAAAACATATCAAGTTTGATCCTTTTAATCTCTGATTAGACCTCTAAAGCATGCAACCAGACTGTCCTTCTGTCTTGTGTTTGCAGAGCAGTAAGATGGGATCCTGAGAAGCTACAAGAAGCACTCGAGAAAACAAATAATGTCCCTGTCGCATTCCTGGGAGAGAGCTGTCAGCTCCATTAGTGGAGAAAGATGTAGGTCAGGCGATATGCAAGATGCTTAGCGCCTTCGTTTTCCATATTATAAAGAGAGCCATTATAGATGACATACAGGCTTACAAGCAAATCTCAGAATAAGTGGCATAATGCCTGCTATTAACTGCGTTGGAGACACTTTAAATATCTCTATCAATACAAAACCTCATACTTTCCTGTGGCTACTAGCTCTTCTATCTTGCACCCTTCCAAAATCAGAAGAAAAGCAATGGTGCAAGATAGGCCAAGTGACAGAGGCAGGGACACATTAACTGTCATCATGGCTTCTTTAATGGAAGCAGTGTCATCACAAGGAGTTAACAGCATTTGAAGGTGAGAGGACAGAACTAGTTTTGCCTGACTTCAAATATTTATTATGTCAATTTTAAGTATTATTATATTTGCACCCCAGTTAAGAGGTATGGAAGTGGCAGAAAGATGGTGAAATAAATTATGCAGGGCAAAAACAGATAAAGGGAGGTGAAAGCTGAAAGAAATCTAAGCCATCAAAAATAAAAGACTAAAAGCACTCCAGTGAAAAGTACACTATATATATACACACGGCAACTATTTAAGGTACTTTATTTTGGCAAGCGTGGGGAAGGTCATAATCCCTCAGGCAATGCAGAAGTCTCCCTTCAGCTAGCAAAATCATTTATGCTGGAGGTCCATCACATGGAGAAAGCATGCAGGCAGAAAGGAGGTGGCAGGGGTGGAAGCTGTGGCATGGAAACACTGATAAAGTGACACAGTTCACCTGGCCAGGCTTTGACTTAAGCCAGAACTACCTGCAGGCCACTTAATTTTTACCCATAATTAAGTGAGTTTGCAAAGTCTTTGCAGTATCTTGAAAATAATGACAGTATCTTGACAGTATATTTAGACACCTGAGAAATCAAAGATTTGTATACATTATCATAAGAATATGGCTAATCTTACACAGGCAGTAGAATTCAAGAGTATCCAAAAAGTGACTGGAGTACACAGCAACTTGAAGATGGACAGACACTGGGATTGCACATTAATTCAGTAGCTTGAACTCAATCCACTGGTAAAATTAAGAGAATTGACTTGATAACATCCTCCTTTCATCTGAACTTTATCATTCCTTTCTAGGGTCTTGTGAAGCCAGTTGTCCCAAAAAGCTGTAATTCATGCTTCCTTCCACCAGTGCTACTGAGTCCAACTCTTACTGGTTTTGTTCCCCTTTCTGTTTAAAGAATTCCAGTAAGTTTAGGCTTAATCAAGAGTTAAAGGAAGAAACGTGCCAAGACTGGAATGGAAACCTCTTTAAAGCAAGCAGTTTATTAGTCCAAACAGCACATACCTATGAGAAACTCCCACACACACCCCAGTTTTATAGCACCAGAATCGTTAGTGTGCATAGGAGCTTTCTTGCCAAAGAAGGTATCACAAAAATAGAAGTTTGCACTGTGTTTTGCTTATTAAGCAGCCTTATTGTTTTAAGCAGTAGTCAATTAATCATTGAAAATGTTGCCCTGACTATAATTAATAACTACAGACAAAAGACTATAGGCAAAAAGACAAGGTAGATAGAGAAAAGCAAACACATCTCCAAGAATAGATTATTTTTTTTCTCTCTTTATCGCTCCTGGAGCTCACAGATCGCTCTAACAGAACCAGTGGCTGAACCACTGAAAGTAAAAAGATGGAGAAAAAGAAAGTGCTGTTAAAGCACGGTCACTTTTGAACCTTTCCATGCAGGAATAGAAAACAACTGATCAGACAAGAAGGACTGAACAGTAATACTTTGTAGATAAAAATAAAGATCAAGAATATAAAACCAAGTCCTTTCATCCTTCATACAGAAGATTAAAATACACAGACTGTTATAACTACCTAAAGATGTGTAAATCTGAAAGCCAGATTTTACAGTAATGTACACATTTTCTAATCACTTTTTGTAACCAGGTAATTCACAACTCTAGGCAAGTGGGAATGGGAAGCAGAAGGAGGAATAAATACTTGAAGCAGTTCTTCAGATGCCATCAAATGCCCCAGCTACTCTGCAGTCTCCAAGATGGCTGAGCTGAGCACTCCTTGGCACAAAAAGCAGGGAGTGGAAAAATTTCTTTCCTTCTGCTCCTGCCCAGGTGGTCCCACCCCTCCCCAGCACTACCCTACAACTGCCCAGGACTTCCCATTTGAACATCCACCACCTCTGCAGGCTTCAGCACCCACTGGTTCATATGGCAGCTCAGTCCTGCTAGAGCTGCTGCTGGATGAGCAATACCTGTGCCAGCATAAGGCTGTGAGAAAGGAGGACAAATGGGACTGGAACATCCTTGGCAGCAGCGGTGAGACACAGCGATTTGTTTTGACTCATGCAACTGCAACCAAAGTCACCACCCACTGGTACGCACCAGCTGAGCTGCTCCTAGGGATCCATAATCCAATAAGCCTTCACTGAATTACATGGATTTCAAAAGCCCGATCTACATCTAAGGGGTATGATGTAGGATAATGCAATGTATTTGCAAAACCCTCCCAGTTTTTGCAGAAGCTTATATTGTTCCACAGTGCTTTTTTTCCCCCCACAGTTTATGAGGGAGTTTGTTCTGCAAAAGAGGTTATAAACAAAAAGGTATATACTTTAATTCCATCTATACCAACAGAAGTTCTAGCATAAATAAATTGTATTTAAAACATATCACTACCCAATATTGCTAAGCCAGCAAAAATTTCTAACTTAGAGTTTGCAAAAAGAATTTTACATAAGTAAAGATGACAGGCATAACTGTGAGGAACTTGTTCTTCAAATTCATCAAGGGCCTTCTCCACCACTTTTAGTTAAATCAAAGATGGTGTTGGTCTTTGAGGTTAAATTGAATACTACTTTTTCGTACAACACTCCCACTGACTTAGAATAGGCACTCTACATATGAAATGACTGACAAATATTTATGGTTTCCATTTTATGTATGAGAATATATACATCATGATATAATATATTCAATTCCTAGCCTGTGTTATGTACTAAGTAAATATAAAGACTAGGAATGTATGCATTATTCCTTGCTAACTTTGCCTTAAGAGCTATATATTTAACTCCAAATCCAATTTCCATTCTTTTCTTTGCAACACATTTCATATCTTAAATTATGAATGTGCAACACAGGATGTCATTTGGATGTCAAAGAAGCAATCAGCTGAAGACTACTATCATTCAGAAGCCATTTACAGGCAAACTGAAAACAAAATTTTTTTAACATTTAAAAATGCTACAGTATGTTAGGAATATAAGAATTGCTTCTATTACTGCCTGAAGTGCTGAATTTTTATTCATACTTAGGATTATTGCCTTTACAAAGTACTAAATTCAGCAAGCACGTCATAAATTATGACAGTGATGTCTATGTAAAGAGACATGCTGCTGAACGCAAGAAGTGCAGAATAAAATACTTGAAAAGAAACAAAAATCCTTGCAAGCTGCACAACAGAGTCAATACAGAGTCAAAGTCCACCAGTCAAGCACAGTTTATATCCCAGACTCACTCCAGAAGCAGCCAGGTTTCTGCTCATTCCATCTACAGCAATTCCAGCAGCAGAATGCAATGCTTCTCTCTCCACCCAAGTTATGACACAACCCTTCATCCCACATCATGGTGTCCTGGTTTCAGCTGGGGTAGAGTTAGTTTTCTTCATAGTAGCTAGTATGGGGCTGTGTTTTGAATTTGTGCTGGAAAGAGTGGTGATAGTGTGCAGATGTTTTAGTTGTTGCTAAGTAGCACTTACACTAGTCAAGGGCTTTTTCAGCTCCCCGTGCTGTGCCGGGTGCACGGGAAGCCGGGAAGGGACACAGCCGGGACAGCTGACCCCAACTGACCAAAGGGATATTCCATACCATACGATGTCATACTCAGTATATAAAGCTGGGGGAAGAAGGCAGGCAGGCAGGGGGGGCATTCAGAGTGATGGCATTTGTCTTCCCAAGTCACCATTACACATGATGGAGCCCTGCTTTCCTGGAGATGGCTGAACATCTGTCTGCTGATGGGAAGTGGTGAATTAATTCCTTGTTTTGCTTTGCTTCTGCACTCAGCTTTTGCTTTCCCTATTAAACTGTCTTTAGCTCAACCCATGAGTTTCCTACTTTTACTCTTCTGATTCTCTCCCCCATCCCACCACAGGGGGTGAGCAAGCCAGCTGCATGGTGCTTGGTTGCTGACTGATGCTTACTTGCCAGCTGGGGTTAAACCATGATGCATGGTGAGAATGTGGGGGACCCAGTGCAAAAATCTCTAACCAGGACCCAGAAAACTGCCTCTGATGGACAACCCACCCCTTAACACAAGATGCATGCTTAGAAAGCATCCAGCTGCTGCCACTGCCTAGCTGCTGCCTCACACACAGTCCAAGACAGGTAACTGAAGGGATAACACCACCCTCACACAACAGGCATTGAAGGACAGAGATATCCCAGAAACATATGCAGGGGAGGCAAGGAGAAAGGCTTTTAAAAACTCCCTAAGCAGCCAATGCAGTGATATCCAGGCAAAGGTGATCCTAAGTGGACAGATACACCTGTTTCTGATTCTCAAACCCAATTACTTTGAAATTATATTTAGTTCAGTAATAATCATTTGTAGATGTGTGCATATAAAGGTCCCAGTGTTCACTGACTGTTGACTCCCAAGTCCACTTTGTGTGTGTCCGACATTTGAATTTTTTTTTAATCCTTAAAGCAACAATATACAGGATCCAGTTTCAGTCACAGCTTTAGGACTGAGAAGTTATGAATGTAGTATTACAGAAAATAGCAAAACTAAAGCTTGCTGAGGGACAAGTCATGGTTCTGCAAGCTGGGAGAAACTGAGGGAAGGTACCAGGACCAAAGTGCAGAACTTGCCATCACTGCAGAAAGGGGCAGCTTCCCTGGGCTGTGGCTTCATGAACGGCACCAAGAAAGGGAGAATAATTTGACAGAAGCAGTGGGGAGCAGAAAGACAAAGGGAAATTAAGATGAGGGACATTGTGAAAGATTCAGAAAGTATTTTGACCTTAGGTTTCTTCAGCAAGCTATCTGATTTTTGACCATTCAGACTGATTAGAAATATTTATAAAAAAGTATCTTTGCATTGCTTGCATTTTGCTGAGCATTTTCCAGCTCAGTTCTACAGTTATAGGAATAGTGCTAGTCCTAAGAAAACCAAAGCCCGCAATAGGTCTAGCATCTCTAGCAAAAGTCATCCTGAAAGGTTACAGATTGCTTCTACTGAATTTTTAATGAAAACAGCCACATAACAGTGGTATGAGGGGTAGTGCAGGACTGGCCAAAGTCTGAGTGAACAGAGCTATAATCAACTAACAATCATTTTCAAACAGGTTTAAATGGAAATTCTATGGATATGAACAAGGTTATCTTATGGCACAGTTATAACAAAAGCCAGAGCTGAAAGAGTTGCAAGTGGATTTTCAAATGAACTGCAAAATTATTTTAAAATTTTATGAGCTGTTTCACATGCAAGAGTTTGTACTAAGCACCTCAGTGCCATTCACACAATTACTTTCACAGCCTGGTAAACCACTAAAGTCTGCCACATCAGACACTTAGCCACTAAAGGCAGATCCCAGTGTCACCGAAAAGTGGTATTTTAAAAGCTCAAGCTGTTGTAGAGCAAGGAATTGACCCTTCTAGAATTTTTATTTTTATTTCTTAAATAAAAATATATTTGTTTTGATTATAATATTGTTGTATTTTTGCATTGCTGTGGCATTCAAATGTGCAGTTTGGGATCATTAAACAAAATGTTTTCCAAAGTAGCAGCAATCATAAATGTAAATGTTAACTTGCATTGCAGAGGCACACCTGCACACATATATACCACCCAGCTCCCTCCCCCTGTTCCCCTCCTGCTACAGATAGCTAGCTTCTCCCATACACTTATCTTTGTTTGACAAAGCAAATTCTTGCTCCATTTACACAGCCTCTAATTGCTCCGACATAAAACCAAATGGTTCTCTTCCCCTTTTTAAGCCTCACCTGATGTGCCTATTTTGCTTTCTGATTAGAGGTATAATACTGGAGGTGAAACATGAAATAACGATTAAGATATTTTTTAAAACACAAATTCATAGAAAAAATCTAGATTTTAATATTCACACTGTGACGGCAGCCAGGAATTTTACTTCTTAGAAGCTTTGCAGTGTGTACTCAACCATGATTTAATCACCTATCACATTTTGACTCTCTTCAGTGGTACTTTGGCTGTATTTACTACAGACACCTATGATGAAGGCATTATCTTTGAGAAAAGCTGTATAAACAGTATGTTTTGTGTACTCAAGCTTCTCCCTGCCTATTGGATTTCTATCACAGAAGGAAAAAGCATTCATTGGAAAAAACACACTAGGTGCAAGGAAACAGAGCTTGAGTTATTGGGCACGTGGGTAGCAGAGCCACCATCCAGTTCATGAAATTCAGAGTCTGTGACAAGTCCATGGCCACAAATCCTCTCCTGGAAGGAGTGATACAGCCAGGAACCAAGCCTTATGGACATATACTGGGCACAGAATCTCAAAGGCCTGTGTAGAAGTCATTATTACATTATTACTCTAAGACAGTTGCAAGATGGCACAGAGTCAAGTAGTGGGTGTGTTGTCAAAGGCAAGCATGGGTTCAAGACAGAAAAAGAGCTGCTGTGAAAGCAGTCCTGCCCTCAGTAGTGAAGGGTTACAGAGCAGAAGGTAACACCAGGAACTTGGACCTTGCAGCTAAAATAAATAGCTGCAATGCATAACACATCAAAACAGTTGATGCAGTTCCAGTGCTAAACAATCACTGCACTTTGTGGGAGAGTTAAGTAACTGCAGACAAAAGGACCAACAACACTCACATAGGAATTTCTGATGCAAATTCATAGACTTTGGATCTATACCAAAGCAGTGGACCTTTGGGGGAAGAGGCATTCACAGTATTATTCTTTTCAAGTAATAGTATGGGTAAATAAAAACTGTTTGGGAAGGATGGGCTTGTATTGTCTGTGACAGTGAATGAACCACCAGGGACCAATTCTTGTCTTTCAGTAAGTATTTTTCAGAGGGATGAAGGGAAATTCCACATTTAAGAGTAGAAAGTCTCTCCACAGCCATTTTCCAACCTTATACTGCAGCACCTGAAACTCAGAGCAGCTATGGTATCTGGGCATGGAAATGTTTTGTTTTATTTTAAAAGTGCAGGAATACTCCTTGATTTTAATTCTCTTTCTATAAGTACAAATTTGAACAGGAGGTGAACTATGAAATGTTTGGAAAAGCATTTGGAAGAATGCCTTCTCCCACCTTGTGGGCACACCTGCACACAAACTCATTTCCAGCTGTGCTGCCTTAAGCAGACATTGCAGTCAAGCGGCACTGCCAGCAGCTCCCCACCCAACTGTAAACAACTGGGAGAACCCGAAGGGCTTCAAACACTCAATTGCATGAGTAGTCCAGTGTTTTTTCTAAAGCTTCAGTATGGAAAAGTTTCTTAATAAATTTAACATTGTTGCTGCTGTTCTAAACTTTATAATTTTGTTGAAGGGTGAAAATACTGACCCAAAAGCACCTGAAAGACTCCAAACACCAACTTAAAGAAACCAAAATAAATTAATTTTTAGTTTCTTGACTTTAGTTTCTTGACTGGGAAGACTTTATTTTTATGTTTAAATTCCAGATTGGCAATATCACATAAGAATTCTATTCAATTCTGCCATTCCAAAGCTATAATGGGATCAATTTGGGGGTTCTGCAAAGTTCTTTCCAATTAAAAGACAACTAGGCTAATCAAAGCATTCAGTTAATTCACTGTGGAAATTAATTCCAATGTGTAATTGGAATGTGTAATTCCAATCATACTGGAAAAAGACTAAGTAACTGAAATAAGGAAGTTTGTTGATATTTAATGAACTATTTCCCTTTGTGAATAATTCAGAATAGTTTACTTCATAAAATCTTATTAAAAATGGAAACTATAATAGTAATTTTTCAAAAAACTCAGCTTGTAGATTTGCTGAAAAAGTTTGAACATTATTACCAGTTGAATCTAAAATTAAGGTCAGCATTTAAATTCCCAAAACCAAGTGTCCATTGTTTACCTTGGTCTCTTTACAGTCTTTTAGTATTGAAGCAATAACAACCTTCTGATGTCAGATCCATAAAAGTATTTTAACATTAAACATATTTTTGGTCAAATTCAACTTTTCTTTAGTATGGTAGCACCTCACATGACCACATTTGAATTGGACAGTAATACCTGACACTTAAAGTTCCCCCATAAAGAGTGTTTTGCTCACTATGTCTCCAGACACTGAAAGAGTATGGAAAAAAAAGATGCTGTTTTGTAAACATGTGGCAATGCCAATTTTTGGCACTTTTCATTTGGGAAATCATATTTGACCTGCTCAACTTTCAATAGCTCAGAGGCATGTTGGTCTAAACTACTGCCTTGAAGGATTATGAAATTTAAACTGATACTTTGTGAAGGAATCTCAAAAATACACTTATGAAGGTTTTACAGTAATGGTAATACATAACAACAGAGTATAGAACTCAAACCACATACAACGGACTCTGGATCAGACCATGTGCAATGAGAATCAAAACAGTGTTTGATACACTGTGCAGTCTAATCACTGGTACTTTCATTGCTGCCACTGAATTAAAACAGAAATCCTGCTTAACACTGTCAGGGTGGGACAAAGTATCCTATACTTTCCAGAAAGTCATCACTAGGTCATACCTGGATTGATACAGAGGTGAACTTTCCAAACGAGTCTTGTACACTTTGTGGG
>VZTV01108752.1:6335-33768 GCA_013400875.1 Anhinga rufa
TCCAGCCAGACTCTGCCCCATTGATGACAACTCTCTGGGTTCTGTTGTTGAGCCAGTTCTCTATCCACCTCCCTGTCCACTCATCCAATCCACACTTCCTTAGCTTTAGTGAGGATGTTATGAGAGACAGTGTCAAAAGCCTTGCTGAAGTCAAGGTAAACAACATCCACTGCTCTCCCTTCATCGACCCAGCCAGTCACCCCATCATAGAAGGATATCAGGTTGGTCAAGCATGATCTTCCCTTGGTGAATCCATGTTGACTGCTTCTGATAACCTTCTTTTCCTCTACATGCCTGGAGATGACCTCCAGGATGAGCCGCTCAATTACCTTACCAGGGATGGAGGGGAGGCTGACTGGCCTGTAGTTTCCCAGGTCCTTCTTCTTGCCTTTTTTGAAGACTGGAGTGACATTTGCCTTCCTCCAGTCTTCAGGCACCTCTCCTGTCCTCCACAACCTTTCAAAGATGATAGAGAGTGGCTCAGCAAGAACGTCCACCAGCTCCTTCAGCACTCGTGGGTGCATCCCGTCAGGGCCCATTGATTTCTGAGGATCCAGGTTGCTTAGGTGACCTCTGACCCATAGGTCAAAATATTGCTCAAAAGGTCTTTACTAGATCCTGATACAATAGAATCTGTTGCTAGTTGTAAAATAATTGTTCAACAAAAATCAAATCAAGATAATTTAGCATGCTTAAAACAACTTTTGAAGTAGAATCTAGAAAACTGTGGGATGATATGCCGACTCCCATGTAATATTCTTTTTGAATTCTGTTTCACCCAGTATTTCTATAACTCTTGTTACAATTTTTGTTGTCCAAAACTCATTCCTTCAAACTCAGAACTGTCATTGTTCTCTGAATTGCTAAAATGAGAGTGAGATTATTCATGCCTTGTCTGGGTTTTGTTTTCAAGTTAACTGCTGAAGTTTCTGAAGAAGCATCCACTCAGTATCTCCATATCACGGAGGCTGGAGAAGATGTTCAAGGCACTCAAGCTGCTGTAGCTGCATTACAGAACCTTAGATATACTCCTGAGAATGGTAAGTTACCTTTTTTAGGTTGGAACACAAAATATATGTTTTTTCATAAATACCTAATTGTTTTGAATATAGTGGGCAATATATGATCTCCTGTGAAACTATTAAAAATTATTAAATTTGTCATCCAGAACTTAATTCTGGGGGTTGTATTTTTCTTTGAGGAGAAATAATGAGAAATGACCATTTTTTATTAATTTCTATATCCTTAAGTCATTAATACTTATTACACTGTTTTGTACTTTATTATTGGTGTGTGGAATTTCCTCCTTGTATTATTAAATATATTGTGAAATCAGCTATCTTGGCAGAGTAGATGGTGTGTATCTAATGGCAATTCTCTAGCTATTATTTTTCTCCCTGCTTAAGTCAGCCAGACTGCAGAAGTGGCATGGTGGAATAGCTCATTTACCATGTTCCCAGGACAGTACTAACAAACTTAATTCTGATGGTACACAAAACTAAGTAAGCTATACTGTATCAGATTGAGGAAGTACAGGAAGGGGATTAGATAATGATTACTAAGTGGGAAATAATAAAAACTGGAAGAAAAGAAAAAAACGTCCACGTTTCTGAGAGTGTTAAAACATCAGAGACTAGAGTAAGTGTTCATATGCTTTGGTTTTTATACAATAAATGCGTATTGCACATATGCACATAAATACATGCATTTGTTTTTAGAAGACAGCATTTTACAGTTGTTTACTGTTGTGCTCTTTATAGTTCATAATACAGATATATTTCAAAAACTCCCATTTTTAATGGAATTTCCAAGCATGTTGCAATTAAATTAGGTTACTGACGATTTCTGTTTATTATTTTATTTTAATAAAATAATACTGGGAATTCTGAATGAGTAAAAACCTCTTGAAAACTTTTCTTAAGCATTTCTATATATTTAAATTAAAATAAATGTGATCATGGAATATGCTGTACATAACAGTTTTAATTTTAAGCATGAAGCTGTAGTTTTTAGAGTAGAACGATTTGCTTTTTAGTGTGTCCAACTTCAGGTACTCTTCCAGTTTGTTCCCTCTAGGTATGAAAAACAGTAGTATCTTGTCTAAAGGCAGTTATACAGAAAAAAACTCAAGCAAGCAAACATTTTAAAGTACTCAAATAAACTTGTTTCTTACATAGATAACAAAATACAACTACTTTCTGTTTGAAATGAAATGACCTAGATCCCCAACACAGTATCAACCTCAGTTTGCAAGGGTTTGGGGTTAAGAGATGAGCTTTACTCTATTTACTGTCTCTTTCCTAGTTTCAACAGTGATTACAGCAAATACAAGGCAGCTTTAACATGACCTGCCAGTTTCTTCCCCTTCCTGACATATCTGTCATGCTGACGCTGGGCATGTGGGAATGGTGGGCCACAGGAGGGGAATTCATATTCCTGCGTAACAAAAAACATTTCCCAGCATCCAAATCTTTCATTTTCACACTCTGGGAGAAGTGTGAGAGTACAGCTATGTATGGGTTTGGGGTTTTTTTGTAAACTTGCCTTTCCTTTGGCAGGGCTACACACATCAATAGGATTTTTAAAAAAGGGGCAAACATGTTCTGATCCCATGCTTATAAAATGATAAGCATGAGCTCTCTCAAGCAATTAACTTCTCCCTTCAGCATGTTAGTGATAACAGTACTTCTAGGTTGGGAGGTATTGCAGATGGCTGGACAGATGGTAAACACAGGCTTGTAATATACCAAATAGCTGTTGTGGTTACAGGTATAGAATTCAGGTTCTGTTTAAGCTGAATGTCTGACAAATACACATTTGGATTTGTAAAGTCTTGCAGCTTCCTAATTTACAGTTACTGCTATGAGTTGTACCTATTGTTTGTTTATTCAATTTATTCTTTTAGATCTCTTTCCAGTAGGGATAAAAATGTGGTTTCACTTGCTGATTCATGCATTCCTCAGGCAAATTGTTTCGTGAATACTTTCCTGCCATAGATCTATTATTAAAGTGTCATGTTATTGAGCTATTTGAAATTTATAAACAGCAGTGTGAGTCAGGGTTAAGGCAGGAGGGGAAAGAGTGCCTGTAGCACTCAGATTCACCTTAGAGCTGTTTTACTCTAACGATCTTATGGTTACTGTCTTTCTGATAAGGTGAAAGACTTGATCCAACAGCTGTAAACATCCTGCAGCAAATCATTGAGTTGGGTTCAGAAACCCATGATGCTACTGCAGTTGCTTCTGTAGTTACCATGGCACCTGGCACTGTGACAGTGGTAAAGCAGGTAAGAGCTCTCTTTTTCTCTAAAAAGAGCTATATTTCATTTTCATATATTTATTGTGAAATAAATATTGTTTTGCAAGGGCTAAATTTTGAATCAATGTGCAAGACGTGTAGAATTATTCCTAAACTAATTTTTGACTACGTGTTATGTGTATGTATGTTTACATGCACACACACATACATGTTTATACATAAAAAATGCATGCATTTTTGCATGTATATAAAATATGAGTGACCAAATACACATGTATATATGTACATATATATGTATGTGTGTGAGATAATACACGTGTTTTTTCTAACAGGCCTTTTTCAGGCTTTTTAAAATAGCATACCTGCATTGTGGGTGGGCACTTAGTCCCATTGTCATGTAAAAGAATCATGAGGTCCTTGGCACAGCATTCGTCCACATACAGAAGAGTCTGAAAAGGTGGTGTTTGTGCACAGCTGTGTGTGCTCTGCAACCGTAGTGCAGTAGGACCATACCCAAAGACGAACCATTGTCATTAGTCTTTGCACTGCTGTCCTGTGGCTGAACTTAGACAGACTTGTGGGGTCCTAAAGTTATGTGCCCTGGCGACAAATGAGACTTCTACTCAGTCGTGAGTTCACACTGCCTTTCTAATGAAGGTTGCAACACAAGTGATCTGCAGGCATGTAACAGCTCCGAGAAGAATGTTGTAGGTTCTCCTTACAGCAGTTGCCTATTGCAGACAAAAGTCAGTGTGGCCACCCACGTTTGAGATGAATAAAGAAAAATTAAATTGAGTTGTAGTTGGTTGAGACGATCTGTAGTCAGTTTTGTTGTTACCAGGGAAATTGTGCAAGATCAGAAGATATAGATCAATATCAAAAAAAAAAAGTATAAGATCAATTTGTTAATTTCATGCTTTTGCATGAATTTTCTTTCCAGAAAAATGGTGGATTCAGCTGATAATTAAGTGACATAATTTGCGGTAGACAATAAAAGTTCATCTTAAAATGAGACAAACCTTATAAGATATTGGTAGAAATAACTTCAATGTATGTATGTCTTTCTTGAAGTTTGGTACTGTTATGGTTTTTGCTAAAAATATTTGCGCTGTACAGTATTACTAAAGCACTTTAGGAATTAAGAATGATAAGATATAAAAAAATCAGCAAGTAAAAGGAAATATTTTTCAATTTGACATGGCTATTTAGTGCAAATATCAAGACTTTTGCTCAGTATTTCTTCCTCACAGGTGTCTGCTAACTTTGCTGCTGACATTTTTCATTTCTCCTCACAGTGTTCTGCAAGCTCCATTTGTTCCTCCTATTTCATTATACCTCTGCTTATCCTTTTTCCCATTCTGTTCGTTGATTCACTGGGGTCTTTGCACACAGTGGGGTTGATAGATGAGGGAAGGAAAGTACATGAGAAGTCTTAAATTCCTGAGGAGCTTAACTAGCTCCTTTTATTTAAATGAACCAAAACTTTGATCATTCGGAGTGCTACAACTAACTTTGGAGTTCAGTATTTTTTTTTGCAGTGTTGTGAACGTTTTATTCATGAGAGCTCCATATAAATGGGAAGTCCGTAGTCTGTGAAAGCAATATTTGGATAATTCCTAAACTTGCTCCCCAAATGTCAGGAAGACAAGGCAGAATTTCAAGGCAAAGCATTCTGAGATGTTCATTTGCAATACTTAACAGGTATTTTAATTAGAAACCACGTAAGAGTTTTGGGGTTTTTTGAAGAATAACAGATCCAAATTTGGAAGCTAAATTCAGTCATTTAAGAAAAGAGACATTTTACTCCTATTATGTGCCAGTTTCAAAACAACTTGAACAATAGTCACTGCCAACATGCATGCTGTGCTATACGTATGACCTCTTAAAGGGTTGAATGCAGTATTAGCCATTGGTGTTCATCTTTGCTGCCTGTCAATATTACTGAAACCTGTTCTTCCCTTAAAAATGCATCTTTTGAGGCCCTTCTGCTAAAAGCATAGAGAAGGTGACTGATGAAGTACCAGCTGCCAAGGAGAAACTATGTTTTAATATTTGAATGTTAAACTTTAAAAATAGGTAATTTAAAAATTCAGTGATCCTTCCTTCTCATATTAAATCTGATCAATGTCTGATTCATCTTTAAATCTATCATCTTCCTTGTTAGACCATGTGAATTTGGTGATAGCTTTTTGTAAGTAAATGTTTAGATTCCAAATTAATTTTGTCCCTCGCTTTTTAAATCCATATTTCTAGCCTTTTGAGTTTACAAGCTGCTAAGCATTGATCACTCCTTTTTCCCTTGCCTTGACACATCAATGACTCTCACTGGTCTGATGTCAAACTGTTACAAGCTCCACTCCTATATCAAACCAAAAATTAAATTCTCAGAGCATAGAATCTCTTTGCTGCTTTTCTTTTTGGTTTTCTTCCCTCCCCTGCCTCTTTAGAGTCTTGGTTATATAAAGTGCCTTTTTTCCCCTAACCTGAAGTTGCACAGAAGCAAAACCAGTGAAGAATTTAAGTACATCTCAAGCTGAGCGATCTTGTGCTACCTCTGTTTACTCTGGATTTTACTAATGCCTTAATTTGATGCTCGAAGCACCATTCCTCTATTAACATATTTCTTGCGTGTACTGGAATGCCTACTCATTTCTTTCTCTGGTAGCCTCAGTGACTTTTCACTTTGTGTGTGCAGAAGTGTGCAGATCTGTGATTTCCCAGGGGAAGATCAGGTGGCAGTATGCCTACTGACAGCTGACTGACTGCTTAGTTACCTTTAGTGGGCTTTATGGAAGTAGAGCAAGGACCAAGGGAGGTCTATAGACAATGATGATGATGTTTTCTCTTTTAAATATATCTCCTTTCATTTTTCTCTTTTAATTTTCTGTATAAATCAGTGTTTTATCGAAGTCTGTTTGATCTGTTATACAGCTTTAGTTAGTTTCCAGTTCTTTTCTTCCCCCCATAAGATTGATTCAGAATTACAGCCACACCCATTTCCAGTTTGAAGGAAAGAAGTCTTTAAACATTATTAATGTGACTGTAATCCTCTCCTTTTCAGAACTGTCAGCATTTCTTTTTTCTTCAATACTGAGTTGCTTTCTGTGGGATATCACTCATTTGCACCTACAACTTTGTCAGGTTTTAATTATGCTGAGTTCCTAATTGTTAACCTTGAAGTGATCTTAAGACGTGTTCATATTTCACTTTCCTACTGGAAAATTTATTCCACACTTTCTTCTGTGACCTTCAGCTTCTCTTGTGGATTGTGAGACAAAAAAATCATTCAGAGTGTCAGCAATATATCAGCATCATCTGTCACTGAATTCCTACTCCTGTTCTTTAATGGACTCACTAAGTCCTTGCTTAGCAGCTTGGTTCCAGTTTTTCCTTAACAACATTTATTGTAGTTGTTCTGATTTCTATGCTGTTACATTGGGTTTTTTCTTCTCTTTCTCTAAGGACATTATCCAGTTTTTTCATAAGTTCTTACCTTCATACCTCATTTTTAGCTAGCCCTTGGAAGTTGCCTTCATATTTCTATATTTGCAGCAAGAAATTTCTTTGAAATCCTAAATTGTTAGAATGTTTTAAAAGTTGTGGGTTTTTTTAAATATTGCACTATATTGTTGCTATTTTTGTCTCCCATTTCCTTCCTGGAACTTTCTCCCACAGCTGTCCTCTTCCTTACTTTTCACCTATAAAAGTGCCATTTACACTTGATCCTTAAAATTATGTGTGAATCCAGGTGTGTCTATCAGTAATGCTGCCATCTTCATGCTTTAGCACTTCCCCTAACCTGTGTGCTGAGATACCTTCGGTGTGCAGTACTTGTACTGCTTCAGGTTAATGCAAGACTTTTGCCTGCAGAAACAAACTCTCGTTATCCGTAAGTCCTTTTCAGCATAGTGCAAGATGGCCAGTGTATTAGCTAGATCTGACTAGTATATTTTAAAAATTTTTTTCTACTAAGTCACAAGACAGAAAGGATGCCATGTTTGAGGTGTTCTTCTGTTAAATTACAGCAAGTATCTTAAAACCTGGGTACATATTACAATGGAGGTGAAATCAAGGTCAGGGAGTCTGTCCAAAGCCCCCCAGCTCCTGAAATGAGTGTTGAGAAGAAAAAAAAAATTCAGTTTTGACTTTAGAAACTTTACATTTTTTTGTTCCTAGGAATGATTTTATAAAAGGTAACACTTTGACAACATAGAAATAACCAATCCCAGCCTGAATTAGGATTCAGCTTATGATTTTAAGCCCCCAAAAATTGCAAAGTTAGCCCTATTTAGCTTGGATTATGTCTGGGAAATAAGAATTGTTGTTGGCTCTGATAGTGCCATGTGTATGAGGCCTTTCAAACGTTGTGTCTAGAGCCTGAAATGACGTTAGCTCATTTCTTGCCTGAGAGTCAGTATACTAACCTGTTATCAAATTTGATCTTTTTCTGGTATCTAATTTGGGAGAAATCTTGTTGCGAGACGGCTATGAAAACATACAGCTGCAGAGGAATGTAATACACACCAAGTGCCCGAGAGAAAAAGTTAATTATGTGAAATTTTACCAGTATGATCTGAGATTGGCAAAAATCCACACTGAAGCTTTGATCATGGCATGGCAGGAGAAGTGCATCCTTGTCAATACGGGTCCTTTTCAGTTACTAGTGATCCAGTCTGGATCTCTTTCTGACAGAGCTAATGAAGATATTTCTTTATGGCATGATATTTGAGTTGTTCTGCACTGCTTAAAGTCCAAAAAACGTAACAAGGTGAGGAAAAGGTGACAGCAAAGAGTGCTAAGTCTGAGGAATAACTAGGAAAGAGGCTAATAAATGTTTTGGCAAAGGCAGGAAATATTGTTCATAGTGGATGGCAAACACAGACAAGAAATTGGGGAGAAAGCAGTTTTGTGGGAACAGAGCACATAGCAAGGTGGAGGGACTGGAAATGTACAAGTCACTTCACTTTCTGAGCATTTGACTCTCTGTGTCCTATTACAGATATACTTTTGCCCTCATGCCTTAGGGTGGAGATTGATTCATTTGGTTTTTTGTTTATTTTGCTAGCAGAGGCTGTTCAGTCCTTNTATTGTGCTAGCAGGGGCTGTTCAGTCCTTTATTTATATAGGTGGATTATTTTCATAGCTCACATGCTGAATATAAAGGTGGGATTGGAGGATGAGCAGTCACCCTTGATTGACAGTGTCTGCAGGCCTGTGCTCAAAGACTTGTTTTTCACACAATATATCTATATGTAGACTAGAACAGAGAGAGAGGGAGAGTGTTTAATTACAAAATACCTTGGTGTATAGTTATTTCTTTCAGCTAGCATATACATCAAATAAGGATATGAATTGATACCAAAGAAGTTTGTTCCAAGTTAAACATTTGTTCGATATAAATACTGAATTTCTTGTGAAGAAACATTTCCCTCAGAAATGAGCACTCCTGTTATTTTTTGCAGAGCGGACTCTTTCAGTGTGTAGTGTCTGTAAGTTATTCTCCAGCGAGACAACATTCAAAGTGCATTTTCTTGGTTTCACAGTATGAACATCATTTCAAGCTTATTTCCTGAATCCCTCACTTCATTGACCCGATCATCAGAAGAGTTACCCCTTCTTGGCCTGTGTCCATCAGCTCTAGTTTTTGTTAGAGTTGTTGCTTTTCCATTTCCAGTGCTTCTTAGCAGGAATGTGTAAGGGTAGCATAATACTTTCTGGTTTAATTAATTTATTTTTGGTAAATGCAGTGTATTACTTATACCAAATCTCTTTGAAACAGAAGGTAGAAACTATGTACGATTCTTTGTCCAAATCTGATTTTTTCTTTTTGCCTCAAATTGCTGAACCAGAGCAGTAGATTTTTGGATTCCTAGTCTCAACCAAAGTTTTAAATCAGTACACTGTAGTAACCAGTTAAATGATGTTGCATGTTACCTGTTTTTCAGACTTTTTTCATTTAGATACTGATAAACAAATGTGCTGCTAGTTTGCCATATTTAGACCTGTAATATGTTATATGTGTCATACTGGACCAGAGGTTATTGTCCTGATGTGAGAAACTCATCAGCAGATGATAGTGTAAAACTCTAAATCTTTTCCTCAATATTATTTTTCCTGTCTGAACAAGCCACTGACATCTTCATCAATGCAAATCCTGACTGCCTTGCATACAGAGAACTGCTAGAGAGCAGAGCGGTAGGTAGCCTTTGTCCTAATAAGATGAAACCAACACCCCAAAAAAAACCAACTAACCTGTGCCCATGGTCTTGTTCACCATGTGAACTCCCTGTTCTTTTCCTTAATTTCTCATTCTCCTCAACAACATATCTGGGTGAGTATTGCAAAAAGGCATTTTTATACCACCTGACTTGCAGCACATTAGCATGTAAAAGCTTTGCTCAAAAATCCAGAGCTTCACATGCTAAGTAATGCACAGACATTTGACTTGTTTTGCATCTTTGTTTGCAAAATTACATTGCCACTCTAGACAGTCTTCTCCTGACTGACTCTGAAGATGGCTAAGATTGTATTAATAACTAATATTATTATTAAACACTAAGATGATTATATCAGTCTTTCTGCACAACTGTTCATAAGTAGCCCACTTTCTTTTTCAGCCCTATGGGATATCTTTCCTGTTATTCAAACCAGAAAGCTCACAGTCTCTTCAGATAGGATTCTTGGGCCTTGCATGCAGGTGATTAGCTAAATAGTGCTGACTTGTTCTGCATGATGACTTTTATATGGTCTCTTATTTCAAATACTTAGCTAAAATGGTTGTCCAAGCCATCATTATTTCATGCTACAGTTAACTCTGATAGACTTTTTTCTGACATTCACAGATTATGTATTGCCCCTTTTGTATTCTTTCAGAGAAATTCAAAGATTACTTTTCTCTGCCCCTCTTGACATCACCCTCTTATTCTGTTCGTTTGATGTTCCTTTTTTGCCACATCAAACAAAACCTTGTTTTAATTTCCAAGGCTTTTTACTCCTTTCCGACTTAGTGTCACATTTTCCATTAGCTGTAAAGATTTTGACTCCTACCTTTGCTCAGTCCTTGAAGATTTAATTACTCATTACTTTTTTCAAACAAGTTTATTAATGCCTTCTTCCATATTGTGCTTAGTTATGTGGATTTTTAGTGAAGAGCAATTTGTACCTCATTGTCTTCTCTCAATTACTCTTCAAAAATAGGATGACAGCAATTATCTGTGGTTAGGCTATTGGTATATTGATACTAATGCCTGTCGCACAAAACTACTACTGTCTCATTTATGTTGTACTCCCCCACCTCCCTTTTTCTGTGTCTGCTTACTGTCTCTTATTTTATATTGAAACTATAAGGCCTTTGAGGCATGAAATACTTTTTGCATGTAGCATACCTGATACAACCCAGGTCCTGGTTCAAATCACTACATTAATATTAACAATAAAGAGCAGTAATTGGCTGCTGAATTCTTTCTTTCTCCTATTCAGAAATAAGAGACAGGACTGATGTTCTTACTGCCTCTGTAGCTTGGAGTGTAGGGTTAACTCTATTCCTGAAAAGCATAGCAACCTGTTTTCAACCTAGACTTCTACATAATTTACTCTGAAGAGTAAGCATATCAACTGTTTCGCTAACTAAGCAGATCTTTATCAAGCTTAAGAAAACACTGGATTTCCATGCATTTCACCCTTTATTTTAATTCCTTTCATCCTTTATTCTGTGATCTCTTCAGGCTCCAGTGAAATCCTACCATGGTAACAGTTACTTTCTTCACAGTGACAGCAGTAGCAATGCACAGCAAAGATTACACATCAGTTTGAAGCTGATCACAGAACAGAATTTTATAGTGTAACACATCTTCAAAAATACATATCTAGTAATATTAGCATGGATGTCATGTCAAAGGCTACTGCACATTGTACTTCAGCAGCACACCTTATATTTCAGTCTGCCTCTGATTTGTACCTACATGATGCTGGGTGCTGGTGTTCATCTAGAAAATTTGCCAATATATGGAGTTATATATAGGGTGATTGTCAAGTTTGCAGTTGCTTCAGGACATGGAGCAATTTGATGCTTAATGTGATGGTACCAGCAAAGGAAAGTTTCAACTGGGGCAGATGGCCCTTTTTTCTCAGCCACTGTGGAGATCTTCTCATCTGCGTAACATATACATAAAATCTTACAGCAAGATTACTGTCCTGTTACAGCTCTTGGCATGATGGCAATGTTACCATACTTCCTCAGAAGGAAATTGGTCATACAGCATTTTGCCGGATGAGTGAAGTTGCTAGTCACAGTCTCTCTGTCAGGATATATTCAACCAGCCAGTTGCTAAGACGTATTAAAAATCTGCATCACTACTATGAAGATTTGTTTGCTACCTAGCATTTTTTATTTTATGCAAAGCAAGTCTTTGACATTCTAGTCTGTTATTATTCTGAAACTATTGTGCACCAGATTGTCTTTGTTCTGTAGCTCATTATAGAGGTTCATATGATCAAATTACAGTGTTTTTCACACAATAAATCTACATGTAAACTAGAACTGAGAGAGTTCAAATTACTCAAATGTCACTGAACAAAATGGTAGAGACAGTCTTGTAGGCACCAATGTAAGCTGGCACATCACATATCCAGGTGCTCTTTGTGATCTAGAATGCTTGTATTCACTTCTCCTTTTAATCCTTTCTGTACATATTTTGTATATTTTCTTACTGTGGTGTCTTACGATATAAATAGGAGCATCTGTAATCTAGTGTAAGGTTTTGAGATCCTGCAAGATCTCTGTGATTAACTTTTCTTGTTCATGGTAAACTGAAAGGCAGCATTCAACATGAAATCAAGGGAGAGATGCTGTAGAGGTTTTTGGGTCAAGCCCAGCAAGACTGTTTTAAACACTATGGACCTGCAACTCCTGCTGACTTCAAAGAAAATTGAAGATAGTCATTATTTCTCAGGATGAGCTTTAGAATAAGAAAGCAGCTTTAGCATTTTACTGCAAATATTTATTTTTTTACTCTTTTTCAGGGAAGGGAAGAAGTATATTTTCCTTAATGGTTTGAATTAATTTCATTCAAATTAAAAAAGACTTGCTTGTTTTGAGAGGAAGAGATTCCTCTAAAAGATACTCATTTTTAATGTAACTTACATATATTTGGATGGTCCTCGGATATTTAAATTAAGAATGTTTATAATTTAGAAATATTAAGCTTCTTACAAAGACATGGAGGTGAAAGTCTCATTGGCTTTTGTGAGAGACACATTTAGCTAGTAAAGAATATTTATGCAGGTACTCAATTGATTTAATATGCCAGCTGTGTGTGGCTTCAGCTTCTTGCTGTCATTCTTCAGCGAAGGGTAAGCAGCCAGATGCTTTTCAGCTGGCTCTCAAACAGAAAAAGAGGTCTTGGATGCTACTCTTCAAAAGATTTCAGATGCCAATAAAAAGAATTGAGTGTAGTGACTTCATTCATTCTGATGGCAGCTGTCCCACTGTTTCATCAATTTGAGGGATGTAAATTAATGTTTTGAGATTGTTCCCTGTGGAACAATCTAATAGGAACCAAGCAGAAGCATGTAAACATTGAACTGATTTGAAATGTAAATATCCAAAATAATGTGGTGATTTGTCAAACTAAAAGGATTACAGATAGCTGTCCAAAAAAGATACTGGAAGCTAGAAACACCAGAAATAATGGCATTAGTCTTCTTTACCCTGCATGACAAGGGTAATAAAACCACATCGATAAAGTCAGGTAGGGAGGTTAAATTAACTTTCTTTATTGGCCATTTTCATTTCAAAGGCATATAAAACTGAACAAGTATTAGATTGCTGCTATTGAATTGAATGAGGTTCTAGTTTCATTTCATTTTCATGTCAACTATGCTTTATTTATTTTCCTTTCTTTGTTATTTATGTACACTTACAAAACTATATTTAAAATTATTTATGGATTTTGATTTAGAGTGACTAAAGTGAGGCTGTACAAGATCCATCTCAGACTGTGTTGTGCATTCTTGCAGCCCTTAGAAAATGTAGTGTAATTTTTCTGGCTGAGGCACATTGTCAGAGGATTATGTATAGTGCGCTGACACAGAAGTTAGTGTATATTACATAATTAAAAGGCCAAATTTTAGACACCTCTATTCGTGTATTTGTTTGAAGATCTCTAGCATTAAGGGCTGTAATTGTGAGCTGATTCATAATAAGCTGTGAGATTTTAATTATCTAACATTTTTAACTGCAGCTTCCTATCTGCATTAGCTGGTGATTAGACTTTTGTCTGCCTGTTATGATCTTCATTAGTAGATCTTTGTGTACGTGCTTTCCTTTCACACAGGAGCTGACACTGGAGCAGGTAGCCTCAGGAAAGAGGAGAGGACAGTTATGAAAAGGGACTCCTGTGTATGAAGTCACAAAATTCCTGTTGCTTTCCAGGGGACTTAGAGTTTCTTTAATAATTTAGGAAAAAAAAAAAAAAAAGGTGTGCAGGAAGGAGCAAGAGAAAAAAAGTTAACAGTGCTATCTTTCTTTTCATTATTTAGCTCCTTGCTTCTCAAAGAGAGGCTCAAGCTTCCATTACTAAAGGGTACTCTGGTGATACCCGTATTTTGTGACAACATGAATCAGTTTTTCTGACAGTGGTTGCAAATTTTATTGTGTCAAGACAAGCATCCAGCCTCACCCACTTTTGTGGGATCACATAATCACAGAATGGTAGGGGTTGGAAGGGAGATCATCTTGTCCAACCCCCCTGCGTGAGCAGGCACACCTAGAGCAGGGGGCACAGGACCGCGTCCAGGCGGGGTTTGAATGTCTCCAGGGAAGGAGACTCCACAGCCTCTCTGGGCAGCCTGGGCCGCTGCTCTGGCACCCGCACAGGAAAGAAGTTTTTCCTCATGTTTAAGTGGAACTTCCCGTGTTCCAACTTGTGCCCATTGCCCCTTGTCCTGTCATCGGCTGCCATTGAGAAGAGTCCAGTCCCATCCTCTTGACACCCACCCTTCAGATACTTATAAACATCGATAAGATCCCCCCTCAGTCTTCTCTTCTCCAGGCTGAACAAACCCAGGTCTCTCAGCCTTTCCTCATCAGGGAGATGCTCCAGTCCCCTGATCATCTTGGTGACTCTCCTCTGGACTTGCTCCAGCAGCTCCCTGTCCTTCTTACACTGGGGGGCCCAGCACTGGACACAGCACTCCAAATGCATCTCACCAGGGCAGAGTAGAGGGGCAGGATGACCTCCCTCGCCCTGCTGGCCACACTCCTTTTAATGCAGCCCAGGATACCACTGGCCTTCTTGGCCACAAGGGCACAGTGCTGGCTCAGAGTCACTTGCTGTCTACCAACACTCCCAGGTCCTTCTCAGCGGAGCTGCTTTCCAGTAGGCCAGCCCCCAACCTGTACTGGTGCCTGGGGTTGTTCCTCCCCAGGGGCAGGACCTTGCACTTGCTCTTGTTGAATTTCATTATGTTCTCCTCGGCCCAGCTCTCCAGCCTGTCCAGGTCTCGTTGGATGGCAGCACAGCCTTCTGGCGTATCAGCCACTCCTCCCAGCTTGGTATCATCAGCAAACTTGCTGAGGCTACACTCCATCCCTTCATCCAGGTCGTTGATGAATGTGTTGAACAGGACTGGACCCAGTACAGACCCTTGGGGGGGCAACACTAGTTACTGGCCTCCAGCCAGACTCTGTCCCATTGATGATGACTCTCTGGGTTCTGTTGTTGAGCCAGTTCTCTATCCACCTCACTGTCCACTCATCCAACCCACACTTCCTTAGCCTGTCAATGAGGATGTTATGGGAGACAGTATCGAATGACTTACTGAAGTCAAGGATATTGAGGTTGAACTTCAGCAGGAGCTGTTTAAAGTAACTTTCAATTAAAATATTCAGATATGCTCGGTAAAAAACACAGAACATGGAAAGGACTTCAGCCCATTCCTGTAGTTTTATCCCTATAATCTGAATCCTGTGCAACAGAGCCTGAGTCAGCATCGGCAGGTATGATTGTGCTGTTGTATTAAGGTCAATGACAATGGCGAGATTCTCTTGAGATGTTAAGTCTTTCACCAGATAAAATCCACATATATTTTATCAATATATTATAGGCGTACTGACTCTGGGACCTCTGAATAATTTAACACCTGAACATACTTGTTATTGTTCAAGAAGAAGCTTTATATAGCCTGATGAATTGAGTGAAAGTTCAAAGTGGTATGAAGTCCTAAGGGGTTTGTGCCTCTCTGAAATCTTCATCTGACAGATAATTTAAATGTGGAAACGTCAGTGTACAACAATGGCAATGGTTGCTATGGGGAAAAAATGAAATTAGAAGAGACCATCAGGAAAACAAACATATAGAATTTCTTTCTTTCCTTGCTGGTCTCTAAGGAAACTTCACTGTAATTCTTCCCTTCTGTTCCCGCTTCCCTCTTAAGCAGCAATACTGATCTTAATTATATTTTCTTGAACTTGATTGTTTTAATGCTACTCTTTACAAAGCAATGTTGTATAAATGAGAATTGCAGAAGAACTTTTGAATCAGCTTCTAATTAAAAAGTAGCCCCTTTCTAATTTACATGATTTAGATCACACTTTGGAATCTACCATGTTGGACCTATTCTTCTCAAAATCACTTACAAGTTCAGTGCTGCCAAAAGCACACCATGTACTGCTCTGAGATACTAGGGTACACTGAGATGCAGTCAATTGGTATCTATCAGTCCTTTGTTCTCTTCTTATTACACTTTGTATAGTTATTGGAAATACCATTGAGTTTTGCTTTCCATCGTGAGATGTAGGTGAGCCAGCAATTCTGCTTCATTCCTTGCTGTTTGTGTAAGTGGACAATTTATAGATGCACTTGATGATATGAATGAAGTATTTGTTACAGAGAATGTGACCTCCTACAAATTCAGTCAGCTACTTTCTTACAGTGAGAAATAAACATGATTTATCTCTGGAAGCTTACTTCATAAAACATTGGCTTAGCGTAAATGAAAGAGAAATAGACCTTAACAAAGACAACCTATTTTCTGAAAAGAAAGAAGAGAGGATTTGATTAACTGCATGTTGCAGTTGCTGTTGGGTTGGCGTTTATGATCCAGCAAATAAAACAGCTCTCTTCAGTGAACACAGGGAGTGGTATTGTAGTGAAAACACCTAAAAAATACTTTTGCATGTCAGAAAATTCTATTATCTCCTCAAAGGTACATTATTTTATCACTAGCACTTGAGAAAACGCATTTCCTCCACATGACTTACAGTTTTCTAATGTGTTGTTACTGGCCTGGAGTACTGTGCATAAGAATTTTGGATGGATCTGGTAAAGAATGAAGATTTGTTCTTGAATTCTAGTAAATACTGTATTAATTGACAGACAGCTGTTTGAACTCTTTGAAATTTGATACCAAATTGTGTTGGTTTTTTTTCTTTTTGACAAGAAGCAAAATGATCAGTAAAAATTCTGTTATTTTCAGTTGTCACTATCCTTTCAATAATGTAAAAATTGCTACCTCAAAGCCAAGAGGTCTTAGGGATCTATTTCAGTAACATTTACATTTCACAGTTTTCTAATAGAAGTACATTAAGGTTTACAATGACATTTTTACTCCTGTGAGCAGTTAGCTAGAAGAAAAGAAGGAAAAGGAAGAAATGGGTACAGTAGATGTTTTTTCATGTGCTTTCTGATGGATTCTCACCTCAGTGCTACTAGAGGAATTGTTTGACTTCAGATTTATTCAAATAAGAGCGGTTTTGAATGAATGACTGCTGAGAGATTAAAGCTGTCTCCAAAGACCTATGTTCCTGGAACTTTGCAGCTCTCTGTGCATATAACTGAGATGCTGTATTACTGCTTTCAGTATTCGGTCTAGCTATACACTTATTAATCAAAAGTGTTCACTACAAATCTTGTGTAAAACTGACATTTTCTTTCAAAACACCCTGATTTCTAATTTCTGTGCTTTATTTCCATTAATCATCACAATACCAGGTGCTTATTGGAAAGGTGAAATTTCTGTAACCTCTTCAATTTCTCCTTAGGTAAAAGAAGAGGAGCAATCAGCCAATCACACTTTGATGATTCAAGAGACACTGCAGCAGGCTTCAGTGGAGCTGTCTGAACAGCATCACCTGGTAGTCTCATCAGATGAAGTGGAAGGAATTGAGACAGTGACTGTCTATACACAGGGTGGAGAGGCTTCAGAGTTCATAGTTTATGTTCAGGAAGCTATGCAGCCTGTAGAAGAACAAACTGTGGAACAATCGGTGCAGGAGCTCTAGAGAACAGTGTTCAAAGGAGATGGCTACTTGAATTGCCAAAGCCAAAAGTTTGAGGTTTTTTCATAGCAAAAACAAGCAAGCTGACAAATTTTCAGTTAATTTGTGACACGAGACCTTTTTACTAGATAGTGATCTGACTCGTTGGATTGTATCAGTAACTTAGACATAGTATGTACAAAACCTCCTCAGACTTTTTTTTTTTTTCCTAAAAGCATTCATATTTTGAGGAAAAAGTATTCTTCCCCTTCTTAGAAGATCTCTCACTTGATTTCTGTAAATCCCCGCAAATACCATCTGTTCAAAACTGTGTTATCCCACAATAATAAAACATCTATAAAGGTAGCTAGAATGTCTAGAAGAGTCCACACATCCTATTTTACACATACTTAATATGTGCTTGCCTTGGCTGGAAGCAGAGTTGTTTTTTCTTTAAATTAGAAGGGCTTCTTATTTCTAAGTACATGCTTTGAATGTGCTTGCCGAGTTGTGGATCTAACCCAAAAAAAGGCTCAAGACTTCAGTTAGAAACATACCACAGATGGCCTGTAGTTTGTACTTGTGAGATGATCCTCTGAGTTTGGGAGGTATTTAAAGCCATATATTATAATTCTGGGTACCAGTAGGATGACTGTTATTTAGATAATTGAATAATGATAACTCTTTCCATCCCACTGGATAAATACCTGTCCAGTACCATATGATGAAACCAAATCTGTCAAATCAATGAAATATTCTTTTGTTTTTCAGAAAAAAAATATATTCAAATGATTTGTAAATGCTATAAAAGATTTATGTTCATATGTTTTAAACAGACGTGCTTGTAAATATGATTGTGTGAAAGAATTGTACAAAAAAGTTAAGTAAATATTGACAAGAATCCAGATATTCTAATTATGCATGTATATAGTTCCAGATTTTTCTTCATGAATCTTGAATTGTTTCTGAGTTAATATTTTTAAATTTGAGCTATAAAAGTTATTAATTAATAACAAAATTGTCATGTTTTCTTCTAATGCTCTAATTTCATAAGCGTTGGCTTCTCTTTCGCAGCTAAGTAAAAACCACTATTTTGCACTGACTCTGACAAATTATTCCTCCAGTTAGTAGTCTCTAATCAAGAAAGTAGCATAATGAAGTCTAGGCGGACCTTCCTGTGTGACTGAACTTATTTATGGACATTCTGGGTAGAAAAGTGGAAAAAAAGCTTTTGACTAAGTTGGTGTAATGTAGTGAGTTGGTTGTCTGCCTCTTCTAAGTCTGCTGGGTTCTATTAATGCTATAAAAAATCAGAGTGCAAACATGTAGTGGTAGCTTCTCCCTTAACTGTGGTGATAGGGAATTTAAATTTGTTAATGGAAAAGAACTGAAAATCGTTTGACTTCAGTGGTAGCTAAGTTTCCTCTGGCTTAACCTTGAAAGTGCACAAGAAGCCCCAGGGATGTTACATTTGTAGGATGGAGACCTTTTTGCCACTTGGTATAACTACCTGGAGCTGGCCACAGATGTCTGTGTTGATTTCTTATACGTTCAGTAAACTGGACTAGAGTGAGCTGCGAAGTGTTTAATAGCATTTGCAAGATGACAGAAACTGATGCACCAAATGTATCAACTTGATTAATCTGCATAAGAAACTTTGTTTTTGTAATTACTGGTTAAAATTAAGTGTTGATTTGCAAGAATAATGCTTTCCATTATCTAAAAGAGAAGAAAGCACTCTCAAAAAGTTTCTTAGAATTTACTGAAATAATCACAGCCCACTTGCTGTTAAAACCACATTTGGAAGAGCATCATGTTCATATGTGGTAACAGCTATGTTCTTAACCTAAAACCTTTCTGAATCGGTTCAATAATGTATTATTATCTGACTGTCGGGGGAAAACAGAAGAGTGTTTTGCTATGCATTACTCAGGAATTCTTAAGTAAATTATTTCCAGATAGACTCAGAATTTACGTCTATTGAGAGGTGTGTCTGTATTTGGAGGAGGGGGTTTGGTTTTGGGTTTTTGTTCATTTTAATTCCCGTATATCACAGCCATGTACACCTATTGTAATTTAAGGCTTGATTTATGATTGACAACTTGGATCACATTTTCCTACACTAAAGCATAAACATTTTAGTGAATTTTCTGTATTCTTTTATTTTATTTTAAAAAATACTTTTTGGTTCAGGTCTTTTCTTAAGTTCCAGGTTTTTTCCCAACTCTGCTTGGAAATGCAATGGTTGGAAAGTGTAAGGTGCAAGGTAATGGAGGTGTAAGTCAGGAAGGACTTTCAGCTGTGTTGAGTTTTGCACATTGATTTCTTGCCTCCATAATTAATAAATTTTTCTTCTTTCTAGAATATTCAACATCTGCAATGCTATGAGGAGATAAGTACTTCCTCTTTAATGTAAGCCATTGTACTTTACAAAGTAAATGTCCAAAGATTTGCATTTTTTCAGAAGCATAAAGAAAGCAAAGAGGGCTTTGTTTATACCAGATGGGGTTTTTTGAGAGGCCACAGCTGCTCCAGTTGTCTTTTGTCTGGATTTGGAACAACCAAAAAGGTAAGAATTAAATCTTTTGCTTGGCAAGTTCTGCTTCTGTTATTACCTAAACAGCACAGATTGTTTTTAGTGTATATTCAACTCCTTTTATCCAATTAATCTTTTCTGAGGTTTAAGTGACCTTTTCAGTTCAGGGGAGACAAGCAGTTAGAGTCTTTAGTCAAGTAGCTCCTGTTTCTGAAGATGATACATTCTTCCCACACTAGTAATTTTCATTAGCATTTACTACACTATATGATCTTCTGGTTTTTCCTCTTTCTTTGACACCTGAGGAGTATCCTGGCTTTAGGCTAACACTTGATGAATATTACTTTTTAAAAGCTTATGCATGCATAAATCAAGTAAGTGATGGACTAACTGATCTGCACAGCTAAGAACACATGAAATGTTTCTGGGAATGTGTTGAGGGGAGGTGGGTCTCAGGATTGTGCAAAGATTTTTAAAAATGAAACTGCGAATAATTTTAGTGGCAGCAGAGTCTTTATTTAATGGAAGGTAAGGTTATGATGCTTGAAGCTGACTTCTTTGAAAGGTCTTATAGAAACTAACTAGGAACACTAGTTTTGGAAGGACCTCATGTCACAGAATGGTATAACATCTGTACACCAAGGGGAAAATTTGGACCTCATAGGGCAAAAGGCAGAGGGGAGAGTATGGGAAATGGAGGTTCCAAAATTTTTTATGTTGCTAATTTATTATATCCACAGAGGGTAAGTTCTCTTTCCTGAGTAGAGAAGAAGATGGGATCTGCCTTTCTTTCTGTTGTGGTTTGATTTCTGTGGGTGGTTGTCCCTCTTGATCCCAGCTCTGTTTCTTGATACTAGTGATTTTAACCAGCTGGTGTAGCATCCTAACTTTTATGAAGCTGCACTGATAGATGTTTTGTACTGGATCTGTATCACTTATCTGCAAAATCCATGGGATGAAAGGAGAAAGGAACTGCATACTTCTACTTTGCTGTTTTACCGCAAGTTTTGGGTTGCGTGAAAACACAGCTAGAGACAAGAGTACTACAGAGATTATCATAGTGTTAGACCAATTGTTCTTACTATAATAAGGAATTGCACTCATTGAGTATATATACTTGAATGCTTTTAATGGCATGTTTTCAAACAAGATTACAGAAGTGACATTGCTGCAAGTCTGAGATTTTCAAAATGTTTTAATAAATTCCTTCTAAAGTTATAAAGTTCTGAGTCCACACAGCACCCTAGTGCTGCCATACAGAATATTGCACTTAATACGTTCAGTCTTAATAAAGGAAAAGAAAAATGCTTTCACATTCCAATAAATTTGCTCACAACATGGGCATGTGCTTTAAAAACTTAAAAAACAAACTAAAACCAGAACACATAACAAAACCCTCTGCATCTTGGGAATAAGCAAGTAGTGTTAGAACAGGAGAGAGAGGAAGAAAGTAGCAGAAATAATATCGCAAGATATTGAAATGTTCAAATAAATGTTTTAAGATCCAAGTGGGCAGAGAGCTTGGCATGTGAGGGAACCTTTTGGAGCTGTGTTCAGCTGCAGAATCAGGGCTTGATTTTTGGCTTGACATCTTCATGCCTGCCTATGGAGGAGGCTTTCCAGACTTTTGAAGCTTCAGTAAAGCCAATGGAGATCTGAAAATTCACCCAGTGAAGAAGTTGAAGAAGTTTTAAGTACCTGACCCTTCTGAAAATCAAACTCTTGGGATAAAAGCATACTGAATACTCGAGACTGACCACTTTGGGAGAACTTTTTTCCAAAGTCGCACCTAATTTTTTATGGAGGTAGGAGGAATATCAACCAGACTTGTGCCTTAAAAGATTGCACATCTGTCTGTTCTTGTCTTGCTTAAATGTGGAGTTGTAGTTCTCTAAGAACAGAGACGTTCAACCAAGGACTGTGCAACTAGTATGGAACTGAAAAGAATATTGCTTTTTATTTTCTAATTCTTTTGATCTGAAAATAATGATGACTTATCAGAGTGCACATAGCAGAGCTGAGTGAAACAGTGTACACAAAATCATAGTGTATAGATTGTTATAGTTTGGTTTGTGGTTTGTGATTTCTTTTTTTTACACCAGTTTACAATTACTGCTCTTTGTAGGTATGTTTGAACTGTATCTGAAAGTTTAAACAGGGAAAGACAGGAACTCATTTGCAGACTGCATCATTAGCAAAAATGTGATTTCTTCAGGTAATGCTAATAATAGTCTTTGCTCATAATGTGATAAACTGCAGATGTTCTTCTCCCTTTTGTAATATGATGACAATGAGGTTACTAAGTTGTACTGCACATGGCTTGACAGCTTCTCAATTTGCATTTCCAGCTTTCCCATCATTACCGGACGTCATTTCCATCAATAGCAGCACTACTCCATTTGTCCTTTTTTCTTCTTGAAATGAGGACAACTTTTCATCTTGGAAGACTTTCATGTTCACTCAGTCACAGAGATGTATTTTGGCACATCCTGAGAGTATCAAACTTGATATTATGATATAAATATGCAGTATCATATTAATCTCTGCTATAATTCCACAAGGTACAGGTAATTGGTTAGGTGATCTTTCATGTGTTCCTGTTCTCAGCTTCCCTGGTATTGGGCTTTAAGTGAATAAAAGCAGTGCCACCACACATTTCAAAGGACAGTGCAAATTACAGAGCCCTTGTTGTGTGTTCCTAACGAAAAATTCTGTTCAAGTCTGTTGTGTTCCTCTCTGTCAATCTTCGAGATGGTTGAGGCAGAGAAAGGAAGCCATCACGTGTTTCTTGGTAAATACTAATGGATAAAAATACTCTGCTTATATCTAAACATAATTCCTTTCAGTCCTGTACAAAGCAGATCACAGTGCAAACTCACCATCCCAGAATAAATTTTTCTTTCCCAGAATAAGCAGCCAATGACCAACCTGATCGCCTTTTCTCAGATTAACCAGGAAAATATTTTAGAGTGCGGAACATGTTGATGCCTATGGGAATGACTTGCCACATTGATAAAAAGCCATCAACTATGACAGGTATTTGTCAGGGGGTACAGACTCAGCCCTCAGTTGTAGTAATACTAAAGTTCAACATAAGAATGCCAGAGACTACTGCAGCTGCAGCAGCATCTGGTTGGCAAGTGACTCCAGCTAGGCAGTATATCCCTGATCTGATAGCACCATGTGCAGGAGGAGACTTCAGCTGAAGAGTTCAAGAGTTGCTTGCTTGTTTTAGTGCAGCTACTTATTTTCCTCTCTCTGGTCTCTAAATGAAGTTTAAGGTGCCTAATAAATTAATTTGTTAGCCATTTAGATTAAAGTTAAAGAAAGGGATGGCAATAGTTATTCTAGTTTAAAAAAAAAAAAAAAGTCTCTTACATGCGCACATTGCTCCCACGCTCCCGACTCCTCTCCCCCACCCCGAGGGGCGCAGGGGGGGGGATGGGGGTTGCGGTCAGTCCATCACAGCCCCTCTTGCTGCTCCTCCCTCCTCACACATCTCCCTGCTCCAGCGGAGGCCCTTCCCTGGGCTGCAGTCCTTCAGGGACAACCTGCTCCCACCTGAGTTTTCCCCAGGCCATAGTTTCTTCAGGGGAAGGCTACATTTGTAGAGCTTGGTGTAACTGGATTGGGCTTTTTTATTTTTAACTCAGTGAGGTTTTTTCTGCTGAGTTCAGCTGGTTCTGTATCAGCCTACAACTGCTCAGGAACCAAGACAGGAAGAAATTAGAGCTAAGGATTACTGAAAAAGTTCTTTGTATGTTTGCCTCTCTTGAATTGGGTTTACATAAGTTGGCCAGGTGATTGATGCTAAGTGCTCATGTGTTCAGTGATCAACAATATTTAATGATTTAACCAGAGAATAGGCAGGGCTTAGCGTGATAGAAAACATGAAAAGATGTGATGTCATTGAGCAAAAGAAATATTAAGCCAAATAACAGTATTAACATAGTGTTGGGGAGAACTCTTAGCTTGAAAAGTAGTACCTGAAATAGTAGAAGCTTCTCTTCTTGAGTTGCTCTATTATTGCCCTGAATAAAATACAGCCAGACATTAGGACTGGGCTTGGTGGGAAGAACAGGGCAGCTGACCTCAAAGGATTCTCTTACACCTCAGAGTTCGGGGCATTTAATAACAACAAAGGAGACCAAAATGGCATAAAACCTGTTTTATATTCAGAGCCACACCTAACAAGGATGCTTGTCACAGCTTACTGTGAAGGAATTGATAGGATGGGCATTGATGGGATGTTAAATAAGAGCAAAATTGTTACTTATATTTTCTCATTCTTATGCCACTTACTCTTCATGAAAAGTCCAGTGCAAGACTTGAAGTGAGTAGTGGTTGCCAGTAAAATACAAAAACAGAAAATAAATGTCTCTGACAGTGCTACAAATGACCTTTTTATTCTCTATAAAAATATGTTTTACGGTCTTGTTTGCTAAAAGTGGATGAAGAGGGAAATGACAGTCAATACATTGCACAGAGCTCTGCCTGATGTTTTAAATGCTATAAATTTTTTCTGAAAAACTGGAAATAACTTTATCAGCCTAAGTAAATTAAAAGGGATCAAAAGGTCTTCAGTGTTTTGGAATGAAATCAAACAATTTGTAGGACTTTATAGAACGAGCTTTGTTATGTTTTCTTCTTCAGTTCAAAGACCCTGCTCTAGGTGTACCTGCTCAAGCAGAGGGGTTGGATAAGATGATCTCCAGGGCTCCCTTCTAGTCCCTAGTATTCTGTGATTCTGTGAATGTTACCTTCTGGAAAATAAGGGATCATTTTGTGTTGTGCACCCAAATGAAATACACTGCAAGTGTATTATACAGAAACACATATGAAAATTATAGCATATGAGCTACCTATTTGTAATATTCTTTATGGGCTAGGAATGGAATAAAGGACAAAATATCACAGTGGATTACAGAGCTAGTCAATGTTTTTATTTTTTTTTTTTTTTAAATACTTCCCCTTTTTGATTAGCTTTTTTAGCATTTATTTTGCTCCTACTATCAGGAGGGAAAGTACTTTCTGGGAGCTGAAAGCTGAATGGGCTTGGTGCTAGGTAGCTTGTTCAAATCCATATTTAAATGGTAGTAATTAAGTATTTCCTTCATCTAATGGTAACTGAATGAGTTAAAGAGCTCAAATCCAAGATACTGTTGAAAAGGTCCAACTCAAAAAATCTCCATGAAATTGGGAATGAAGTAGTATGTCATTTTTTACTGATACAACAAAACTTCAGACAGCCATATGAAGCCTGAATTTAGGTCATCCTCAGAGTAGTTGAAAAACACTTTAGTAGATCAGTGGGAAAGTTACCGTGGCTGTTGTGATGCAAGTTCTGTGACATGCCTTTTCTCTGAAAATATGACTTACGATTTTGGTGATGGCAAGTGTCGGGGAGTTGGCTTTTTAGATTTTCCTGTCTGCAAGCTAACATCCAGTACAGACATATTTTGTGTTAGAACCATCCAGTCCAAGCTGCCAGAATTGGAATTTAAAAAAAAAAATAAAAGATTTAGAGGGAACATGTTGCTAATAAGAGCACTCTTTACGAGTGGAGTCAGAGTGGGAAGTAAATAATCCTAGGGCAACTGTAAGAACTTCAGACTAGAAAAATAATGGGAGACAGATTAAGAAACTTCCTTTTTGTGACCATGTTATCTGTTTTCATCATGTAACAAGCTCAGGACTTGTAATACACACCCAAATTTAACAAAAAAATAATTGCTGATTTCACCTTGTGGCTTGTGTTGTCTCATTACAGCAAGGGCCTGTTCATGGCTCAACAGAAATGGGGTATGAGTGATGCTCAGGAATACCAGTATATTATAATTCTCTAACTGATGTAAAAAAGCCTGGATGATTTATCCCCTATCTTTAACTCTGGAGTTGTTTTGTGCATAGCTCTTACTCCTTGATCAAAGGTCAATCAGTTTATTGAGCAGAAACAGCCATCCTTCACTTGCCACAAAGTTAGCCTAGACAGTGACATTCTATTTAGAGTCTGGTTTTAGCTATTCAGGCTGCATTTTAAATCTTTAAATAATGAACTGCATGTGAAGCCTTGCCTATTTAGAGTGCAGTCCCACTAGTATGGAGCTGCTTTCCATTTCTGTTTGGGTGATTCTGGTAGCTTGGGTGTTGACTTGAACTTCTGGGCAGTGTCACAGCGCAAGAACTTTTTACTACAAATTGTAGTACTTGCCAGTAGTTCTGGCATAGCTGTGCTGCTTTGTGAGATCAGAAAACAGCTGGGGGACAGTAGCAGTTGAAACTACCAAAATTATTTACTGAAGTGCTAGACAGATGCCCACTTCTGAACCTAGAGGTGTTCACTAAAGAGTGTGTGGTCCTCAGGTGCTGTTCTCTTCATTTGCTAGAGGTTGCTCAATAGCTTTGATGGCAGAAAAGGTCATGTAGGAGCTCTCTAATCTACTCCAAGGAAACTGGAGCATTAACTTAATCCCATACTCTTCCCTTGAAGCATACTGGAGAGTTTCACCCGAGCCCTCTGTTCACAGAGCTATGGGGCAACCTCAAGGAGGCAGCTGATCATGAGCATTTGGGGACTTCACTGTTATCTACCAGTGTGGTTAGCTGTGGAAAAGGGTGCAATGGTGACTGGATAAAGTTCCTTACGCTGGTATAGCTAAGACTGGGAATATCATAATAAGACATTTTAGATTTGTATTACTTGAATGTGTTTCTTATTTAGAATAAATTCTTTTCCCATTTGCCTGAATAGAATATTTTTTCCTGGCAAAAGGTCTTTGCTAACATAATAACATCTGCGTTAGAAATGGGACCCACTATAGTTCTCTCTCTCTCTAAAAGTGTGATTTAAAAAAAAAAAAAAAAACACAACAAAAAACCACAACAACAAAAAAACACCCACAAAAACATGGACAAAGCTGTAGATGGCCAGTCTCGGTGCATTAATTTTCCTGGGTCAGAATGGAAGAAAAAAAAACAACCAACACCACAAAACCAAACAACTAGCTGATAGAAAATTTAAATTTGTATGTAGTTAGCATAAATAAATAACAGAGGGCCTGCCACAGTGATTGTGGTATACTTTTTAGTGATTAATCTAATACTATTTTTATGTTTCTTTTCCTGAAGCTGCACCAGAACTTCCAGCTTTCCATGCAATGCATTTAACTACAGAGCCTTTCCAGAGCCCTGTCTCGGTGAGGAAAACAAAGGAAGCAGGCAGTACTGTTAGACTTCTGTGTAAAGATGCAAGATGTTAAACTTAACGTTTATTTAGTCATACTTAAAACAGGGAGTGACGGTAAAATCTCTTTCTGTTATTCTATACTAAGCAAGATGTACTATGTGCGAAGTTTACTAGGTTTTTTGTTTGGTTTTGGTTT
>VZTV01108763.1:0-14756 GCA_013400875.1 Anhinga rufa
TATTCCCTTCAGTTAAAATGAATGGAGTGAGCTTCAAATATCTGAATTTTAATCATTTGGACTGCAGTCACATGAAAAGCAGCAGCTACAAAGTCAGCTTGGAGAAACCCAGTCGTCCCTGGTGTTCTCCTTCAACAACAGTCTTGACAGTGACCACCCATTCACTGTCCAATCACATTGGACTCTCACCTTGAGAAAAATATCTCAGAATAGGTATTTTTCTAATCCTCCTCTTTCACTGAGATGTGTTTTTCCCCCTGTGTTCTTGAAGGATTTTTCTAGAACCCCAATTTCCCACATCAGCAAGCCAAGCCTGGAGCTTCCTTGGACAGATAATTGTGTTAAGCTCTCCTACAGCCTCTTTTTTAAACCCACACATTGACAGATCAGGCTTTCAAAAGCCCTGGCTCACATAGCAGAGCTTTACTCATCAGGCCACTTAACATATCACTGATACTCCTCAGTAATCCCACAGCAATGCCTTAAAAACTCTTCTCATGTTAGGAGGCTAATTTCCACCACAGGTTGCAAATAACCAGCAGACAGACATGCAAAATCCCACTAAAAATATATATGTGCTTTAAGCTGGGCATATATCTAATCTTGAAAATCATGCTAAGAAGTATCAGGCCACAACCATTACATTTGGGATTTGTTATTTTAAAACTCAACCCTACATCAGATTGCATAAATATTTACTTCAGATGATTTGTGTATTAAGCAGAAAAGCGTGCGGATTTTTTCTCTTTTGTCTCCAAGGTCCAGATTGCTATCTGGCATAGAAAAAGAAGGGATCAAATTAAAATGTTTATTTTTCCATAATTGGGGTGAGCGGGAAGAGGGACCATCACTTTTCAGGAAGAGAGTTTATGACAGACTGAGAGCTGACAGGAATTAGATGGAATTACTTAAAGCTTTTCATTTTATTCTCTGTCAAAACACAGACTGCTGGAGAAATCTTCCATGGGAAGATTTGTAGTCTTCCATTAATCTGCCAACATTCCTGAATCCTTCTCCCCCAAAAGGGGAGCAGAAATTTTCTTATTTTCTTTGCTAAAAAAGAATTAATTAAAACATCTTTTGGCAGAAAAAAAAACCCCAAACAACAAATCATTACTATTCTTAGTTTTCAAAGGCTGAAAATATCTCTTAAGCATCTAATATTTTTGACTCCATGTTAAAAGCAGAAGTTTATGCTTGAGAAAAGGAAAAGGGGCATTTTTCCTTTTGCTGTGCAATAAGAGAGGACCACCGTGATTCTTCAATTCTCTGTTTCCTAACAGGAATCCCAAAGTCATTAGCTTCCACATTCAGGGAGTATATCACGTAAGATGCCTACTACACCCCTCTTTTTTTTCCAGGGAAAGGCAAAAGTTATTTGTTCAAGTGTTACTTACAGCTGGATAAACAGCTTGGCTTAAGCCAGTGCCTTTGCCAGGCAGTTGCCAACCTTCCTCACGAGCAAGGAGTCAGAAGGGGACCAGCAGCCACCCTGTGGCTGGTTCTTGCTGGCACGGACGGATTTCTCTCCAAAAAGGGCCAATATATCTCTATTTGCCTGTAATTTCAGCTCTGAATTCAGAGACAAAATATAAACACAGACAGTCTTTAGATTCCATAATTTTTCATCTGAGGGAAAAAAATTTAAGGTATTCCTGCAGCAACCGATTTGATCAGCAACCCGAAGGAGAGCTGCACCATGCCCTGCAGGCAGGGCAAGGCACCTTTCCAGCTGGCTCCTGCCCTTTCGACATTGCTCGAGCAGGAGAAGGTAACCAAGCACGGCTTCCCCCAAGCCTTTCTGACTATTATGTTATGTTGGTTAAATAAAAAAGGAAGAAATACTGGACATGGACATTTTCTATCTTTCCTACCTTGCTAAAACTGCTAAGTGCATTTTATAATGTTACAGTTGTGGAAGATTTTCTTTACTTGCCTTTGAAAATAACTATTTAAGACTTGTCTCTCTTGTTCCTTCCTCTGAAAACTGAAAATTTAAAAAAATGAAGGCAGGAAGACTCACTTGGACAGGGAAACATTTTTTAAAATTGAGGGAGGAGAAAGCCGCTTTAATACTCGGCTCTCCAATTACAGGGATGAAGAATTCACGTATCTGAGGACAATAATCAAGGCAGGCAAAACTGAACTTAGTATTCCTAATGTTTCTCAGGTGAAATAAGGCAGAGAAGTCTCTTTCCTGACTAAAAACCTTTCTTTGTACTCCATAAAGTAACACAACTCTCCCCAACCCCTAAGGATCAGAACCAAAAATCCATGCTTCATACTTGGATAGGTCACTCCTGAGATAATAGCCTAAGGAAAACCTCTCCTTTAATGTGTAAAGACTCTTTTGTCTGTATATACAGAGAAAAAAAAAAAAAAACAACAAATACCCAGCCAGCTTCTCTCCTTTCCCTTTCTAAATTGAGTTTCCTAATTGACAGTAGCATTACTGGACTCTGTGACTGGGATTAAGGAAGAGAAGGAACAGTTTTCTCTCTGAAATCCCAGTGTTACCATTACTGGAAAATGTTCAGCTGATATTGCTTATAAAAACTTCAGGCTGTAAACGTGGCATGGTACATCTAGGACACCACAGAAATACATGAGTAAATACATGAATTGGCTGAAATTGCAGTGCCCCCTCCACCCCAGTAAGATACCCAAATCAGGCTGTAAGGTATACATCTATTTCAAACCTACTTATCTAATTTTCATGCCAACTTTGCAGAATACCTTGTAAAGAAATAGCAACTGCTTTAAAAGCAGCACTAAGAACAAAAAGAAAGGGAGACGTCCACTGAGCTTTTCAGCTTCAGCTAGATTATTACTTAGAGAGGGCACAAACTCTGTTTCACACTTCATAAAGCAAGATGTTTCTTGGCAGAAAGATACCTCTAAGGCTTACGTGAGTGGAAGCTGATTTGTTGTTATACTTTCATCTTATCATGAAAACGGAACATATAATATCAGCTCCAGCAACTCAAACACTCCCAACTGATATAGCGGCTTAATCTTACGATAAAATAAACAGATATCCATTGACTGAACCATCACTCAATAGTCCTCAGAGGGTCTTTTTCACCTTCCTCTTCAGACATGGCAGCACCTTCCCTCCTCATCCCCTTCAGCCAGCACTGTCTTTCCTCCGGGAAATCCCGAGGTCCAGCCTGCTCTCCCACTGGCCGAAGGCAGGCCCCGAGTTCACAGAGGCAGCCCTAAGTTGAATTTGCAAAGGGAAATGAAACAGAGCTCCCTCAAGAACCAAGTCTTCCTCTGGTTGCAATTCAAGCAAAGACAACGACACTAGGCAGCCGAGACCTCCAGCTTTCCTGCTTTGGCAGGCCCATGGCTGGGGCAGCATTGTGTCAGGTGCTAGCCACGGTGCTTTCCATAAGTGACTCCTAAATGAATGAAGGACCCTCATGTTAAATAAATATACATACAGTGCAATGCATCATCTCTTCCAGTCAGACAGTTTGAGTCCCAGTTGGACCCAGATGAACCTTAACCCAACCCTACCGGTCTTGCTTGCTGGAGGGAACAGTTGGGCTTTTTTAAATCCTCTAACAACAATGAAACCTTAAGGCAAGAGAACCCTTAATTTCTCATGGTGCAAAATACAGTTAAAGGGGACTCTGCACCATGAAGTCCTTTGTCAGACTTTGGAGCAAAATAGCTCAACTTAGCTGGTTTCTCCCACTCTGCCCCCAGCTCAGGGAAAGCCTGTCTGCTCTGCTGCCTGTCCTTCAAATATTAATAACCTTATCCAAGAAAATGAAATAAAGTACTGCCTTTTGGTTTTGTTGTTGTTGTTTTTTTTTTCCTCTGAATTCACATACTGAGTATCTGCATCCAGGTTTTGGTGTCTGTTACTAGCCTGAGGTATATTCCTTGTATTACTTTGAGGACTGGATTTTCTAAAACAGAGGTGAAACACTGTTCCTCTACAAAGTCCAGCAGAGTTTTGGTGTCTACTTTCAGGATGCAAAGGCTCAGGCTGGATGTGCGAGACTGCATACCGGCTGGCAGAGGTAGCCTGCTCCAGGTGGCATGGGGCACACACCTGAAACTCATCTTGAGCAGCTGAAATACAGGCAGAGCACTTGTGATTTACCCTTTAAAAGAGAGGAGGGACACATACACTGTCATCCAGTAAAAACAAAAGTATTGCATACCTTGCAGACACCAGACTGTTTGCTTCTGTATCCTCCTGGTACATTCATACAGTTTCCAGTCTCCCAGTGCTTTTTCTCTTCTGTGCTATCTGAAATTAAGCATTTTAGTTCTCAGATTCCTTCCTGGGCTCTGTTTTTTCACCCTAATTTTGCTTGAAGTTTTCAAATTGATTGCTCAGGCCTGCGTCAACTGGAATAAAAGCATCCCAAAGTCATCAGGTAATACAGTATCTCTATAAAGACATGAACAGTCTTAAATTATTTGAAATCTCTCCTAAGCTGTCTGAGATGCTTGTAACTTCAACCTGAGTTTTGATTCATGAGTAACGTGGAAGATGCCATCTTTTACACATATTTGACCTTCTCTCAGATTTTCTGTTTGATTTTGTCACTGAGTGGCTCCAAAAATTGAATTTAATCACAAGATCCACTAATCTTCTGTTAAAGGTATGTTAAAGCCCGTTAAGCTGGCTTTAAGAAAGCCACAGAGGAAAGTTAGAAAATCAGCTAAGCAGGTCAACAACTTTAAAGTATTAAAGCTAATTTAATAGAAAATTTAGACTAGCTGAGTTCACTGCTTTGAAAGTAGCATGCAATAAAACTGGGGCTGAGTCTTCTGCAGGCGCTGTCAGTAGGGCAGGAGGGATGTACAGGTGGGTCCTGGCCATGTATTCATTGCTTTAGAAATTGGAAAACCACTGTTTAGATGGCAGATTTATTGGTGGAGGGTAAATCAGCCCCCTCCTGCATTTATACACACTTGGCTTTGCAACTAAATCACCTGAAAAGATTTAATAGCACTAAGCAGGTGGCTAAATGTTTGCAAGTCTGGGTACTAAGGTCCTCCCCCCACCAATGTCTTCCAGTATTTTTAAGCCATGACTAAACCTGAAAAAAAAATTATTGTAAGTAGTTTTAAAGATTCCCCTGCCCCCCTACTCAAAAAAACAAAAGCACAAACTCAAAGACCCAAAATAGACCTTTTTCCCCTAAAAATGACATTTTTTCATTGAATAATTTTGGACGCTTTTAAAACTGATTTAATTCGTTCCTCATGATCCATTCCTTTACAAAACACACTGGGGAAATGAGGTAAAGGAGAATAAGAGAAAAGCCCAACAGCTTACTTCGTATGTTTGACAAAAAGCTATTCTGAACACAGCCATTTCTCTCATTTAGAAATGTATCTGTAATTGTTTAGGAAGCACTCCTCCTGACATTTCATAATGAATACAAATAAAAAGTAAAACCTACAAACATTTACAAAAACATGCTTACAATAAAGCTATAGAGACTTTTTAAATGTCAAGTATTTTTGGTAAACTCCTTGCAGGGTTGGGTTTTTTTGTTCATAGATGGAAAAAAATTCATAAGTTTAAATGTGCATCAGCACTGCAAATATTTGATTACTCCTTATGGTGTATTCATTAGATATTTGTTTAGCTTTGCTTTAGACATTTCAAACAATAGTTTGCACTGCTTCCTTGACAGACCAAAATATTCCACAGTCTACTACAACAGCCAGGAAGACTTCCTGATCTTCAGCCAAAATTCCCTTTACATCATTTCACTACTCCTGATTATACATGTCTTTGTATATAAAGTCCTCCCACAGTAAGAATTAAACTCTTTCAAAATACTCACCACCAGAAATGTTATGCTTCGCTCATCTCCAGCCCATGCTATACATAGCTGCTACTGACTTCCTCATGACTGTACCTTAGAAATCTTCTAGTCTTGCCTTCCAGTTCTCAACAACTTTCCGCTAACACAGGCCTAAGTGGGCTAGAGGTAGCTGAGACACTGGAGCCATGTGTGAGCAGTGTAGTAAGTCCAGGGCACTGGAACCTCTATTGCTGTTTATGAAAAAAGACAGACACCCTTAAAGAAGGGAAGCAGACACCGTGGGTTTTGCGTGTTAAAGGTCGTAGCCTCTCCAAATATAGATTGAATCAGTAGCATTTGCTTGCCTCTCAGAAAATTGGAAGGTAAGAATCAAGTGGGTTTTGTTTCTCCTTTTACTCCCAAATTACTAAATCATGTCTAATTTGAACCTCAGATAACACATGTTCTTTTAAAAATGCCATTCCTCACTCTCAAATGACCACACAAAATCAGAAGCGGGGAAAAATGGGGTGGGGGGGAAAAAAAGCTACAATCTCATCTTTTCTTCTTACATTAACTTTGTAGACATATAATCCAAACTCATCCAGCATAAATAAATAATAAAGTATAATAATATATGGTATTATTATATAAGCACAATAAAGCATAATAAGTAATAAATCTGGCCACAAAATCTGAATATAGAGTAGCAAAGTTTTGCAACTTGCCTAAAACATGCTTGAAAAATTTGGAGTTGTCAAAATTTCTCTCTTTAGAGAGAGAAACAGTTACACCTGTAATGTGTGAGCTGCATTTGGCAAGCAACAAACAAATGCATTTTCCGGTAATTAACTAACACATCTAGAAAACTAATCACATCCTAACATAATTAATTTTTGCGTGCAGCTTCCCTCTTTTATACAGTGCAAAGGAACACACTTGCTTGACTTAAAAAAAATAATTGTAGTGGTGTCTTTGCTTTAGAGCACTTGTAGATACTCTCTGGTAACTCTCTGTCTCTGCTCCTGCTTCCCTGCTGGGCCATCGGCTGTGAAAAATCTCCATTTGCTAATAATCTCTTCTGACCCTGCCGTGTGCTGTAGGGAAACAGGTAACTTTCATGATAAATTAAGCAGCCTCGGGTGTGCTTATGTGCTGTGATTTTTTATTCTTTTTTTTTGCCTTTGCTACTCTGAGGATGGAAAGTAGATGTTTTGACTTTTGAGGAGAAAAGTGGCAAAGGCAGTTTGCTCTTTTCAGCATGAGTTAAGTACAAGCTTTCCCAGTTTCTGAACAGAAAGCCTCTCCCTCTAAAGTGAAAGCTGATGATACAACTGCCCTAAAGCATATGTTTTCAAAGGCAAGATTACTAAATAGGGGGTTGTAGCCATTGCAAGGTTACATAGTAACACTTACTCATTAAATAAAATTCCCTTTCTTTCCTAATGCAGATGATCTGTGTTGCCTGCTTTATTACTAACACTCAGAAACCGATGGATATAGACGAACGGTAAATGACACACAAGGTCTACTTTAAGGACAAAATGAAAAATGGTTTTGCTTTGGGTGAGGAGATGGGTGGTTGTTTTAGTTTCCTTCAGCCAGTACATTTAAATCTCAGCTGAGCTTATAGGTATATGTGCAGAGTTTAAAAGCTTACTTTTGGTTAAAAGCAGCCTTAGCTGTTTACCTTTCCTGCATCATCCTTGTTGTACAAATTCATTAGTATTTTCTTTTGTTGCTTGTTAGACTGACAAACAAATAGAGCCTTCCTGTTACAGGATTCCTAACTAGAACTGAAGGAAAAAAAAATCACATGAAAACCTAACAAAGTAATTTCAAGTTTTCTTTTGGCTTCTGTACAAGAAACTGAGGATTTGATGACCATTTTCTCAAAACAACAGTGTAGACTGGTTTCCATAGCAAATTTTCCTTCTCAAATAACTTGCATCAATTGCCTGTACAACTAGGGTAATAGTTAATGAGAAAAATCATAACAGTTTGCAATTCTCATGGTTTGGTCTTTGATGAAGGTCTCCATAAACAACAAAGGCTGAGCAGGGCAAGCTTGAAATCATTGCTGCTCAAGACAGCAACTATCTTCTGTTACTATACATTATTTTAGATTTGCACTCTGAAAAACACTTTATACAAATGGCCTGAGTTTGGAGTCACAAGAAAAATAAATGAAAGATAAAAGTTTTTAATATGTCTGAAAAACTCAAGCCATCTTTCTGGAGATACACAAGGAGGAACTGCAGGTTTAACTGTCATTGTCGGCTTCTGAATATTGTGGCTGACAAAAGCAGAACAAAAATGCTGTGTGTGACTAATGCAATGATTGCAAAGTACAACCCATCATGGCTTAGTGTAATACATCCTTTGCATTGTAGAAGCATGTATTTGAAACACAAGCGTATGGTACGCTTTTGTAAAAAGGAGTTGAGTCACTCATATCTAAAGCAACACGGTGTCTTCCCTCTCAGGAATCCAGCATGCCACAGTACAAGCTGACATACTTCAATCTGCGAGGACGAGCAGAAATCAGCCGCTACCTGTTTGCCTATTCGGGCAAGAAGTATGAAGACCACAGGATAGAAGCAGCAGACTGGCCCAAAATCAAACCAAGTAAGTAGCACAGGATCTTATATCCAAAGCTCTTTGGATCTGGACCTCTGCTATTTCTGCTAGAAATACTGTCAAAAAACAAAGCAATTGCAGAGGTACCTATATGTTTCATGAGCAGAAATACATTTAATTCCTGGCTTTAATCAAGCCTATGGGAATGTTATTGTCTAGACAGCCAAAATGTCATTCCTGATGCTCTCACAGAGGTCCAGATCCAAATCTTCAGACAATCTAGAATGACTTAACTGATGTCATCCAGCTGGGCTTTTACTCCTTATCAATTCAGTTCAGCTTTTGTCTACCTAAAGCTTCTCAGCTTCTATGGAGGATTTGGTCTCAAAGACAATACTGCAGTCTTCACCATGGTTTTAGAAAGCCAAGTTGGAAATAAGCATCAAGAAGGAATCACAGAATCACAGAACAGTAGGGGTTGGAAGGGACCTCCAGAGATCATCTTGTCCAACCCCCCTGCGTGAGCAGGCACACCTAGAGCAGGGGGCACAGGACTGCGTCCAGGCGGGGTTTGAATGTCTCCAGGGAAGGAGACTCCACAGCCTCTCTGGGCAGCCTGTGCCACTGCTCTGGCACCCTCACAGGGAAGAAGATTTTCCTCATATTTAAGTGGAACTTCCTGTGTTCCAACTTGTGCCCGTTGCCCCTTGTCCTGTCATTGGGCCCCACTGAGAAGAGTCCAGTCCCATCCTCCTGACACCCACCCTTCAGATATTTATAAACATTGATAATCTCCCCCCTCAGTCTTCTCTTCTCCAGGCTGAACAAACCCAGGTCTCTCAGCCTTTCCTCATAAGGGAGATGCTCCAGTCCCCTGATCATCCTTGTGGCTCTCCGCTGGACTTGCTCCAGCAGCTCCCTGTCCTTCTTGCACTGGGGGGCCCAGCACTGGACACAGCACTCCAGATGTGGCCTCACCAGGGCAGAGTAGAGGGGCAGGATGACCTCCCTCGACCTGCTGGCCACACTCCTTTTAATGCAGCCCAGGACACCATTGGCCTCCTTGGCCACGAGGGCACAGTGCTGGCTCAGGGTCACTTGCTGCCCACCAGCACTCCCAGGGCCTTCTCAGCAGAGCCGCTTTCCAGCAGGTCAGCCCCCAACCTGTACTGGTGCCTGGGGTTGTTCCTCCCCAGGGGCAGGACCCTATACTCTTCAACCAGAAAGATCTTCAGACAGTGAAAGTGATGAGAGTAAACAAAAGAAATAGATTGTATAGCAAAGAGAAAACAGAAGAATCAAAAGAGGTGCTAGAAAATAATTGTTCCTAAGAACAAGCCCTACCAGCAAGGTACCAAGAGCACTCTGCAGGCTACTATACCCCATCCATTTAATTTTATTTTTTTTTTAGTTAAAGTACCCTCTTTCTAGCTATGACAGCTATTTGTTATTTTTGTTCATTAAATTAGCCTTAGTTCAAATGAAACAGATCTTATGTTTGGAGACTGGGGATATGAAATCAGAGATATCTGTGTCTTCATTTCATGGATTTGGCCCATGTTCTGCTACACGGGCTATGACTTTCCATATCTAGAATGAAGAATAATGCCTTTAAGCTTGGAGAAAAGGCACAACTAATGCACAAGGTGATTTCTATTAATCAAGCAATGTTTCTTGATACGCTTTCACACTATTTAATAAGCCCAGCCAGTGGGCTACCAAATCCTTGTAGGGTGCAGTTAAATTTGGTCTTTCCCATAATGTTTGCAGTGACTTGAATGGCAAATACTCAAGCACCACTGCTCTCCAACTGGCAGCTGAAGCCATCTGTGGTGCTCAAATCTGAAAAACAGCTAACAACCCACAGAGTGGAGTGTAAATGAAGCAGTGGAATACCTTCAGTTAGGGATGACTGACTTCCGCAATCTTTTCTTTGTAAGAGCTTAAGCCTGTTGACCATGTGGTATAGCTTATTCCTCTCCCACTGCAATTCTCAGGGAAGCAGGGTAGAAACTAAAGGTGAGATTGAGAATTCAGATGAACTAAGGAAAGCTCTGCATAGGCCTTTTGCATACTTAACTATGCACATATTCACACGTACACACACCCACTTATGTCCTGAAACGAAGTTCAGAAGATATTAGCAAAGTATAATTCCATGTAGAGTTTTGCATACTGATTTTTAAGTAAGACAAATTAAAAAGACAAAGCATAAGTAGTGACTTAAAGGCTACAGAAGCATTCATGTCCTAGGACAAGATGTTCTAACAGCAGATCTATCAGACTAGGTAAAGGCATTGCATCTCTCTTTGAATATTGATGAACTCCCCAGTACCGGAGCCAGTGCAAGAAACAGCGCAGCAAAATCCTTCCAATGCTTTTCTTCAGTGCCCACATCACGAACCTCCCAGGGAAGCTTTATATGTGCAGTACTTGCTCACTACAGCGTATGCCCAGCTGCAACACCATTACCACCAAATCACTGGGAGCAGAGGCACCCTAGAAATCCTAAGCCATACGATTTGTAGCTGTATCTGCTGCATTAACAAATGTTGGTTAAGTCACTTAACCTTTGGATGTCTTTGTTTCTCTTTCTGTGATGTGAAAAGTTTGTTAGCAGGTTTACCAAGGGTTAATTAAGATTTTTTCATTTTCTCTGCATAATGGCCTTTCATAGCAGCCTCTACTATGACTGATCCCTAGATGAAATTCCAAAGCAGATAAGAAGTTTAGTAAAATGTGAGAGCTGCTGCTCTCAGATTTGTGAAATCATCTGTGCAAAATTTATGCTGGCCTAAGAGTTCTTTGAATTTCAGCCTTCCGTAGACACCCAGTTAGTCAGTGGATGGGAACTGGAATGTATCATGCTAATTGACCAGGAAAATGTGCACCTACAAAGAAATAGTTGAATGCATGTCTGAAAGCACTATTACATCTCATCCAGGCTGCTATCTTTTGCTTCTGGAAGGCTCCCTGAATCCTAACTCAAGCACCAACGTAATGGTGGCATTTACCACCAGTGGCATTGCAGACAATATGGAAGTTAAGAGGTTCGTCAACTAAAACAAGAGTAAAGGTATCTTGTTTGTATGCATAACAGTGTAATGCTGCTAAGGAAATCGCCTGGAGGTCAACTAACTGATGACTACGTCCTCCTCCTCCTTTGTGAAGCAATCCTTACTCACAGTCTTTCCAGACGAAGTAATCTCCCACAGGGAAATAATTCAGCAAAACTCTGAATAAAAGGTAGCAACAGGGCTCTGCAGTGAACAGCCTTATACTGTACAACAAGACCAATGGGCACCGCCCCAATCTGTCCTAGGGTACCTAAACACTGACTTTGCAGGCCGTGCCTCAACACTAGAAATGGTTGCCTCCTAGCTGGGGACTAGGTCGTATAGGGTTTGTGTGTCTTAACAGCAGAGATGCACCGTTTGCCATACGGAAAACAAACAACTTGCATTCTTTACTAGCCAGAATTTTCAAAATGTGCCTCAGCATCCTCCATGAAGGCAGGGACTGAACAGGAAAAAGCACCAATCCTCAGGAAAACAGGTAGCAGGGTCCTTGCCAAAAAAGTTAAATTACTGTTGTGCCCAACAGTAAATATGAAATGAAGGGATCCATCCAATCTATTGTGCATATAAAGGTATAGTTCACTCTGTTGAGATATCTTCTACATTCTACACTACTGTCATTCATATTCTGTATTCAGATCTTTCTTATGAAGCTCAGGATTTATCCTCTCCACCACGCCCCCTGTTTTGCCTGGACTGGGTCTATTTCAAAAAGAAAAGACAAAGTAGCAGATTCCAGTCAGTCTCATCCTGGTGAAAACCAAAGGGTGGTAAACAATGATAAGGGAAATTACATCTGCATTTGATGTAACAGAAGATAATGTAATAGCAATTTGGTACACCACTTATTTTGAAACCCTCCAAAGTCGTTAAAATTGGTCCAATTAATTGAACTAATTACATAATTATATATTGAAGTGAAATTAAGAAATACCAGACAAATTGCTATGCATAATTGCATACACCATGCTTGCATTTACCCACCTGCCTATGAAAGATCTGAAACCAGTTTTGACTGCAGAGTCTGCAAGGACAACATAACATCCCTCTTCTTAAAAACTTCAAGTACGATAAGTAAGATAAAGAAAAAAAAACTTAGGGAAGAAGTTTGATGAGGAGAGCACTTCACGTTTCTTGAGCTACTAAGAGAACAAAACAAAGAATTCAAGTTTGTCAAAGAGCACAAGGACTCAGGTCTCTGCACAGAGGATAGGTTTGCTTCATCAATTTTCACAAAATTAAAGTAAGATTTTGCAACAAATACCAGCCTCCTAGACAAATCATCATACCATATAAACCAGAAAATACTGTGATTATTCTGAAGAAAATACTTATTTCTTGGTTCTCCTGTAAAATTGATGGGAATATAGAAAATGTGTGCATTAAGATTAATGTGCAGAAAGGCCATTTAGAAAGCAGACTTGCAGCTGCTGCAAGTTTAATTTTGACCTGGACTGAAGAGTGTGATGGTTCTTTTTGTTTGTTTTGTCATTTTTCATGTGGCTCCCCCCAGCAAGCTGTTGTCTTAATGGTTCTTCAGACAAATAAGTAACTTCTCCATCCTAGAAATACTGTCTTACTTGATTTTGTTTACAACTAAGTGGTGCTTATTTTTGTACAAGAGGGAGGCATATTAAAACTTAAGAATCTGTGTCATTTGGCTTGTACACGCTGAAATTAAAATTTCTGTATCTCAACATTTCCTTTTTTTCCCTTCGGTCACTTATCAGACCATCTTTGGTAAATTTTCCAGTTACTGATTTCAGGCAAGGATTGTAGTTTATAATAGTTTATAACATAAACAAGCTTAAGCAAGTTAGTATGTAAGTATTAGCATTGACTAGCTTTAGCACAGCATTTTAAAAACCAGACAAATATCAAGTAGCAGCTTTACATGACCCTTCACTCTATATAAGTCAATAATTATTTAAATAAGGAAACAAACCCACATTTTACACTTCCTTTTGAACAGACTTTGACTTGACCATGCCACCATTTAAACCATAGTCCATTCAATATCTGTACACTCTCACATAGAGTCATTCAAGATCTATTTTGCCACGTAATAGGCTCCTCATAGAAAGCATCATTGCACTGACATAAGTCATGATATAGCAGAAAATCCACTGTAATGGTGCACAAAGTTACCATCCCCTTGAGATATTATGCTAGCACGCAGTAACAGCTTTTGTTCTGTGGCTCATTCAGGGTATTTGAAGCAATGGCAATTACACATCATAACAAAGGATGCTTTCATTGCACTGACAGCTGTAAACATCCCATAAACTGTTTAGGAGGGGTGGAATGATGCTTGAAAGGTCCTCAGGAAACTTGATAGACTGATTATTGCATTAAAAATACTTCCAAGATAATAGATAAATCTTGAGAGGCACCTGACAGCAGACAAGATGTCCTCGAGGGAGCAGTTGTCCTGCTTCCTGAGTGATATGCTGCTATGTAGCTCTAGCTAAGATGCATAAATAGCTATCTTTGGGTATAAAGTAGGGCTTAGCAATCACTTCCAAGGAGAATATGAGTTGTAATAGCTACACACTAAACCTGGGCTGGGGTTAGATCACAGCAAAGGTAATCCCTTTCTAGAAGATATGGATTCTGGATGCCTCCAGCTCCAGGCCAATCACATCCCAGAGGCCTTGCTGGCCCCTGGCTGCAGATCAGTCTGATGACTTACACTCACCCTCTGCCAAGGTTTTCTTCATGGGGAGTGTAAATTCTGTGCAGTTTTCATTCCAGCATGCAATGCTAAAAACAGTGAATAACCAAGATAATAGGAAAAGCAAGAATTTGCTGATTAAAGTTCAATTTAAAGAAGACTACAGGTTTATAGTTATCCAAAAAGCATGTTTTTAAAAACCCTGTTCCTCATTTCAGTGAGTTTTCAATCTAAATCTGGAAATCAACACAAGCGTTCATAGTGCCTTCTACTTCAGACGAGCAAACAAAAACTAAAAGGGAAAGGTCATATATTTTGTGCATGCCTGAGAAATGATGCTGTTTGTAGAATGACGGCAACAGATATTTCTCGTTCTCCTTCTTAAAAATGTATTTGCTCAAGTGGGAGTCAGAAACTTTGCAAGACAACATCATTTTGAAAAACACAAAAAGGACGTCAATGTGGATACACAAGGGTATAAACTGATGTAAGTACAAAGCAGCCCCCTAGCCAATCAAGGTTAAAGAAAAACTAGCAAAGTGACACACAAATCCTTCTGGTCTGCACTACTTTGGCTTAACTGTTCGTTCACGATTGCTCTCCAATCCATGTTGTTTCCTGATTTGCCCCCCCAACCCCCTT
>VZTV01108768.1:802-10935 GCA_013400875.1 Anhinga rufa
GGCGGGTGCCGGGCCCCGCCCCTGCGGCGCGCGGCGGCCGCTGTGTGTGTCCGTCTGTGTCTGTGTGTCGGTCCCTGGGGGCGGAGGAGGAGCCCCCCGGTGCCCGTTGCCTTGTGCGGGCGGCGGCGGCTCAGCGCAGGGTGCGGGGGGGCGGTTTGTGTTGCCAACAGGTGCCTCACCGGCACTGAGGTGTCAGAAATGGGACATTTCCCTCGCAGCAGGCTCCGATAAATGGATCAAAGCCCAAACACAGCACCAAAAACATTACTGAAAGTATACTATTGACGGAAGTAGTGTAAAGGCAACGAATGTGTCTCAAACTGTGATGAATAGGAAACTTCCCAATCTTTTCCAGCGTTATTCCCAACTGTCAGTTCAGATCAAAGACTGCACGCTTGAAAACCTTTACAGCAAATCAACTGGATGAAATTAAAGATCCCTCTGGTCTTTTTTATATTCTCCCTTTTCAGAAAGTAAGTAAGATATCCTGAGTTTAACCTTATAGACAAATGTAAATTGTTCTAAGGAATAGTTTTCGTACAATATGTGCCAATTGCAGGGTTATATGTAGTGTCATACAAGAATCAAATTCAGGAGTGTGAAGTTTAACAATCAGAGAATCATTTAGGTTGGAAAAGACCCTTCAGATCCTCGTGTCCAACCGTAAACCTAGCACTGCCACGTCCACTCCTAAACTATGTCCCTAAGCACCACGTCTATGCATCTTCTAAATACCTCCAGGGACGGTGACTCAACCACTTCCCTGGGTGGCCTGTTCCAGGGCTTGATAACCCTTTTGGTGAAGAAACTTTTCCTAAAATCAAATCCAAACCTCCCCTGGTGCAACTTGAGGCTGTTTCCTCTCGTCCTATCACTTGCTACTTGGGAAAAGAGAGCGACACCCACCTCGCCACAACCTCCTGTCAGGCCGTTGTACAGAGCGATAAGGTCTCCCGTCAGCCTCCTGTTCTCCAGGCTAAACAACCCCAGCTCCCTCAGTCCCTCCTCAGAGGACTTGTTCTCTACACCCTTCCCCAGCTTCCTTGCTCTTCTTTGGATGCGCTCCAGCAGCTCAATGGCTTTCTTGCGGTGAGCGGCCCAAAAGTGAACACAGTCGTCAAGGTGCGGCCTCACCACCTTGCCGAGTACCAAGGGACAGTCACTTCCCTGCTCCTGCTGGCCACACTATTTCTGATACAAGCCCGGATACTCTTGGCCTTCTTGGCCACCTGGGCACACTGCCCGCTCATATTCCGCCGCCCGTCAACCAACACCCCCAGGTCCTTTTCCACTGGGCAGCTTTCCAGCCACTCTTCCCCAAGCCTGTAGCATTGCATGGGGTTGTTGTGATCCACGTGCAGGACCCGGCACTGAGCCTTGTTGAACCCCATACAGTTGGCTTCGGCCCATCGATCCAGCCTGTCCAAATCCCTCTGTAGAGCCCTCCTACACTTGAGCAGACCAGCACTCCCACCCAGCTTGGTGTTGTCTGCAAACTTACTGAGGGTGCACTAGATCCCCTCATCCAGATCATTGATAGATATGAAACAGAACTGGCCCAATACTGAGCCCTGGGGAACACCACTTGTGACCAACGGCCCACTCATTTTAACTCCATTCACCACAACTCTGGGCCTGGACATCTCAGACAGTTTTTTACCCAGCACAGAGTATGCCCGTCCAAGCCATGAGCTGCCAGTGTCTCCAGGAGAATGCTGTGGGAAATGGTGTCAAAGCTTTACTAAAGTCTAGGTAGACAACATCCAGAGCCTTTCCCTCATCCACTGAGCGGTCACCTTGTCACAGAAGGAGGTCAGGTCAGTCAAGCAGGACCTGCCTTTCATACACCCATGCTGACTGTGCCTGATCACGTGGTTATTCTGTACGTGCTGCGTGATGGCACTCAAGGTGATTGCTCCATAACCCTCCACGGCACCGAGGTCAGGCTGACAGACCTCTGTCAAAGAGAATAGTGTATATAAGAAACACAGTTTACATTATTTTTGTAGTGTAGTAATTAAAATATTGATGGGGAATATTTGTAACATTCTTTATCTATGTAACATTTATTCCTTCGCATAGAAATGTGAATTTAGACATTTTTACTATCAAATTTCTTTGTATTACTAGTCTATCAATCACTTGATTTCTAGTAATTATTTTTTTAAGTATGATTTTATTTTCTAATAGTTTAATCTTTTTTTTTTAAATCCTACAGGGTTACTTGGTTAACTGGGATGTCCAGAGACAGGTTTGGGATTATCTTTTTGGAAAAGAAATGTATCAAGTAAGAGCCTTTTTTTAATTACAGATTTTGTGTAGGTTATTTTGTGTAACGGAATTAGCAGAAGTACGTCAAGTATTAAATAGAACTGATGAGCTTACTGTTCTCTTTGAAAGTGCCTTCATTTAGAAATCACAGGGACTTAGTCTTTTGCAAACTGAAGAAAATTTTTACATAGAGCTGTGTTGTAGGAATTTAAAAAAATCTATATTTTTTAGTCTTGTATGTATTCATACCGAGTTCAGTTCACATATGTTAAGAAATTTGCATTGATATAATTAAGAGTTCAAGTTAGTAAAAAATAATAATATAGGTAGATACAATGTGATTTAGAGATAAAGAAACTCTTGGTTGATGTGAAAGACAGTGATGAGCTGGGTCAGTAAGCCAAAGGACATACACATTAAAACCATCTTTGGCTACCCATTTTCTACCTATGAGTAAGTTGAATGTATAAAATATAAATATTCAATACTTAATTTTTCTTATCACACAAACTGGATTTAGCACAAGAAGTGTAGTAAGGCTTCCCTTTTCTTTTTTTCCTTAACAAATTGTTATATACTCTGAAAGTTTTTGGTTTTTGTAACATCTAGGAGGCAGAATGGTACTGAGAATGAAAGTAATGTCTCAAAATATCTTAGTCTCCATACAAAAAAATATACAGTGCTGGCTTTTGATACTTAGCTGTCATTTTATTTTTGTAACTAAATTCAATTTCGTCATCGTTTCGAGGAGAAATTGTTTTTAATTCTTTTTCACAACTGAAGACTACAGAGAGATAGAGCTGGTAATACATTTAGGGCCATATCCAGTTATCATTGAAGTAACGCTCTGAAGTCCTCTCTAAAGGAGTTTGAGAGATCAGTAAATGTGGAAAGTCCAGGACCCTTTGCTGGCCTCATTAGAGGTCACTGGGAGTTTTATTATTGATTCTGCTTTGTGCAGGACTTTGTCTCTGGTTGTTAGATGAGTAATTTTGTGGTGCAAGTGCAGAGCTGTTGAAGAGACTTGTCTTTCTGTAGTTGACAGAATTTGTGTAAAGTATCTTAAGTTAGTATTGTAGCGTTCCTTTATGGGTATCTCTTTAAAATGTTGGACTATGATTTGTAAGGATGGTAACAGGAGCAGAATATGTATGAAGGTATTCCCTTCTACTATGTTTCTACTCATTATTTGATGAAGTTGTATCACTGCTTATGAAGTCTTTAAAAAAAATAAAACTTTCTAAGGATAGCTTCTACAAACAGATACAGCAAGTGGTAATCGTGTCTTCAAATTTACATGATCTTCAACTGCTGCAAAATATAGTAATGGAGTATTAATTTCTAAGTTTTGTGTAATGACAATCTTAATGTATTTTTCATAGGTGGATTTTGTAGATACCAATATTATTATTACCGAACCTTATTTTAACTTCAGTTCAATACAAGAGTCCATGAATGAAATTCTGTTTGAAGAATATCAATTTCAAGCAGTTCTTAGAGTAAATGGTGAGTCCGTCTCCTTCTAGTTTGCATTTATATATTTTGAAGGTAACCTTCTACATAAATAAATAAATCAATAAAGAAGCATGTGTGCATGCATTCACGCACACAGCTATGTATAAAGATAGTAAAGAAACTACTTAATTTAATTTTATTTTATTTAGAAATTCCAGCTGTACTTTTCTACTATTTTCTTAAGAGTGTCATGGTATATAATTAAAGGAAATTTGAGGAGAGTCAGGATGACAGAGATAATATATGGATTTTGAAACAGGATAGCATTTGAGGAAGTCTATGAAAAATTTGCATAAGGTCTTTGATAACTTTCCTTTTTTGGAGGTGGGGGGTTTGCTTTTGTTTTGTATTAGCAAATAAAATGCAGCCTTACAGTCACGAAGTGTATTGTATCTTACAGGGAATGTGTAAATAACATCTCAACCCTTCTGAAAGAGAGCTGGACATAGGATGCTCTTTCAGATAGGTTTGATAAATTGTGGTGTGATTAGTCTGCTTGGACTTCAGGACAGGAAACTGAACATGGGTTGGAATTATTGAAAAAGAATAAATGGGAGCATCTAGGATACTTAATTTTATCCACTGTCAAAATTAACTCATGTGTTGGCTATAGTATTATGTACTGAGGTCTTGGAAGTCTGCCAAAGGCATTTAAAATATGAAGCAAGTGCACTTTCATATCAATGTAAATTCTAAAAGTGTATATTGATATAAAAATTGAATGAAATTTTCTGTATTTCAGCTGGAGCTCTTAGCGCACACAGGTATTTCCGGGATAATCCATCAGAGCTATGTTGTATCATTGTGGATAGCGGTTACTCCTTTACGCACATTGTACCTTACTGTAGAAGTAAAAAGAAGAAAGAGGCAATCATCAGGTAAACTGCAGTATACATTTTCTAGAAGAAATGTTTGCTGTGCCTGAAGTTATAATGACAGAATTCCTTGTGTTACTCCTTTTCTGTAGGATTAATGTTGGAGGAAAACTCTTAACCAACCATCTGAAGGAGATAATCTCTTACAGGTAAAGCACGCTGATAATCATCTTGAGACCTGGTATGAAATGAGCTAGAAGTTTGTGGGGATATTCTTACTGGTTCTGGAATTTTAGATTAAATGCTGTTTAAAGGAGAAGGGAATTTTTTGTCTGTTATAATCTGCTAGCTGCCATCTTGAGCTTAAACTCAAGATGAATTAAGATGAGCTGAAGCTCTTTGAAGAATTAGGCTGTTAGTTTTTAAAATGCCAGTGCTTTTGAAGTTGCTGATGTTACCTGTATTCACAATCATATGAGTCCTTACACATTTTCTGAGTTGTCTCGGTAGATCCTCAGTCAGTTTGCTAACTAATTGTGTCAATATCACAAACAAAATTCCGTAGGATCAACTTTTCATTAGGATCCTTTAGCTTGGAACTTTCTCTAGGTGAAGGTTTTTGCTAGTAAAGCTAATTGCAGGCTTATGGCTATACTTGTTATGAAGACATTGGGCAAATGCAGGTAGATGTTTGTATTTAATGAACTGTGAAATAGGAAAATATTAAACTCCAGTAGGCCAGGAATGCTTTTGTAAATTGAATACAAGCTTTTAGATGTTGGGACAGCAGCGTCCTGTGATTTGAAAACCAATATTGCTCATCTCCAGTGGAAAACTGGACAGGTAATGCTAAGACTTAAGTATTCTCAAACTTCTGTGGTTTTGGTTTTTGTTTGTCACAGGCAGCTACATGTTATGGATGAAACACATGTAATTAATCAAGTGAAAGAAGATGTGTGTTATGTTTCTCAAGACTTTTACAAGGACATGGACATTGCCAAGTAAGTATACAATGGTACTAAATGTAAAAGTTGGTACTTTTGAATAATCTATTTTCTAGTTAGGTCAAAGGAAGTCTTGTCAGTATAAAATAGTTGGGATTTAGAACTTGTTCTTAATTCTGTTGTATTTTACATTCTTCTCTTTCAGATTGAAAGGAGAGGAAAATACTGTGATGGTAGATTATGTTTTGCCAGACTTCAGCACAATCAAAAAAGGATTTTGTAAGGTAATGCTAGTGTGGTTTTTGAAGGGTTTTTTGGACTGTTGCCCTGCAAAAGTCTGGCAGAGAGGTTAAAAAGACATTCTTTTTTCTAACGCTGTGTTGTAACTTCTTTCTGTGCTATGCATTAATTGGTAAAGTTTTCTTTAGGAAGTCAAGATGAAAACTAAATACTATTTTTCCAGCATAGCATTTTTTTGTTCTGTTATTTAATACTTGTAGCTTCCTATGCTTGTGCTCTGTCATACAACCTATCCATATCATTATAGTTGGCAGTTTTTTAAAGTTAAATTGCAAAATGGTTTCTCTGCTTTGATACTTTTTTGTAAGTCTCTCTGAATTTCGCTTAAATACCCTAATAGGTAGAAGGTTCAAGGTCATGTTATAGAAGAGCCTGAAAGGTCTTTATACCAGTCAAGACAATTTAACTATTTTATCTCATTTACTGAGTTGGCCATAGGTTCAAAAGCAGCCCCAGTATTTTAAGGCCACTCTCGTGCATACCTTTTTTATTTCACTTTAGGCAAAACGGAACTTCATAAGAGCAAAGTCACTTCAGATTTAATACCGGAGTATGTATTATTCTTGAAAGATTTGTTGACAATACAACTTAACATAGAATATACTGCTTACCTCTGCAGTACTTGGGAAAGAGTAGCCGAATACTCTAGGTTGTAATTTCTTCTCTTAAGCGGTGACTGCTATTCATGTCTTTAATTTAGCCAAGGGAAGAGATGGTGGTAAGTGGAAAATACAAGACTGGCGAACAAATACTTCGTCTAACAAATGAAAGATTTGCGGTTCCAGAAATACTCTTCCATCCTTCGGATATCGGTATTCAAGAGATGGGAATTCCTGAAGCCATTGTTTATTCTATTCAGAATTTACCTGAAGGTATGACCTAAAAGTATTTTGAAAAGTGTGTGTGGAGGGGTTTGTGTTGTTTTGCCTTGGTTTGGGGTTTTTTGTTGTTGTTTTTAGTTTGAGGATTTTATTTTTGTTTGGTTGGTTGGTTTTTTAACATCCGAAGTATCTTTAAGAATCTAATACTCTCAATATGTCAGTTACTAAGTTGTTGTGAACTGTTCTGTCTTCTGGTGTGTGTCATATACTCTAGAACTGATTGTCTACAAGATCCTCTGTTAGGCAAACAGAGTTTTTTGTGATTCATTGATTGGTTTCTACTCTTGTTTCAGTTAATCGCTGTAGACTTAATGCTTCTTTACACCCTTTTTTCATGTGACCTCTCTGTCTTTGATGTTGATCATGGAATATACTTGAAATTAGTTTTAGCTGTGTTTTACTATCTCTTTCTTCACAGGAGGAAGAGAAAAATCAAACTGACCAAACTCAGTAATTTAAGCATCAAAGCATAAAACCATGCTGACTGCTGTGTTTGTCAGAAGTAACACTAAAGCTTCCATTTTATAGATGATGTACATGTAATTAATGTTATTACTATAAAGAAGACTTTCAGAGGTTTTATGATACCACATAAGTATGGCGGCATTGAGGCTATTATTTTGTACTCTTAAAAAGTTGTATCACTTAAAATCCCTTTTGAAAGGGGAATTGTGTTGGCAGACATGAAATTTAATAGACAGTGTAAGAAAACAGTAGCCAAATTCTAAAAATCACAAAGAACAGAGCGTGATTGATCACTTTCTTGTATTTCTCAATAAAACTATTTAACTGATATGATCATTAGATCATAAAATTCTTCTATGCATATTTCTTACTTGTGTTCCAATTAATAACATAACTGGGGAAAAAAACCCTTTAATCTTTAAATATGTATTCAGTCTCTAACTGTAGATTTACTTATTTATTTTACAGAAATGCAGCCTCATTTCTTTAAGAACATAGTTCTGACTGGGGGAAACACCCTTTTTCCAGGCTTCAGAGATCGGGTTTATTCTGAAGTTCGATGTCTTACTCCAACTGATTATGATGTTTCCGTTGTTCTTCCTGAGAAGTAAGTTCTAAACTGTATAGAACAAGCTTTGCCCTTCTAGCAGAACAAACTCTAAAGTAGGGTTTCTTTTGCTGATTAAAACGGTAAGATTGAATAAAGGAGTTAATATTAAGCGAAGCAAAATCGTACAAGAAGAATGTTTTAAATCAGTGTCTTTTCAGACAAACCAAATAAATTAGATCACCTGCTTGCCCTCCACTTTGGCTAATGAAGTTAAGCATGTAAGTAAGTGTTTTCAGGATTGGTCTTTTTATTGTAAATAGATAAATAAGACTGTACTGTCATGAAGCAGATACATAAGTATGAAAGATTAGAGTTTAGTCTTTTACTTAGCAGAATTTTCAGCATCTGAATGCTGCCATGTCATTATTAATGTAGCGACATCAGGGATCTGGAAGGGGTAACATCTTTGCAGGGAGAGAGTATACAGCTGAGACAAAACAAGTATATCTTGAAAGTACAAAACGATCTTCAATTTTTTAAAAGTACTATCAAAAAGTATTCTAAAGCATTATTAAAGAATTATTATCTGTGCAAAGTACATACAAAGACACCTCCACTTCCTGTCCTCTTCACATCTGCCTCCAATTTCTTCTTCTGCTCCAAAATGCAAAGTCAGTTAGCCCTGTGAAAATTTCAGACTTTGTCTTACAACTTATCTGGAGCTGAATGGCTTGATTTAGCAATCAAAAAAATATTTTTAAATAGGTGTGGCTAAATAAAAGTTTTGGAAATCATCACTGCCTACTTCTATTTTAAATGAACTTACAGATGAGTAACAATAACTTTGTTCATTTTTCAGCCCTATTACTTATTCTTGGGAAGGTGGGAAGCTCATTTCTGAAAATGATGATTTTGAAGACATGGTAGTAACTAGAGAAGATTATGAAGAACATGGACACAATATCTGTGAAGAGAAATTTGATATATAGGTAGCATAGTTGGATACATTGCTATTCCATTGTTTTACCCAGAATGGAACTCCCTGAACTACAACCTGTTTTCTGTCAGTTAGGATTGTGTTTTAGCTTTCCTGTATTCAAGTGGGTTGGGAAAAATCATTTTCAGAGTTTAAAAATAAAGTTTTACAAGCCTAATACTATGAAATAATATATTTATTGTCATTTCATTATGTTTCATATTTTACTGATAGCTTCATTTTATTCTTATTACATAAAACCTCAATGCATGAGGCAATAAAAATATTGAATGCTTGTACTGGTGTGACACTAGTACATAGTGAGAAGAAATGAAGATTTTATTTTTATTTTTCAAAAGGAATATAATTGTATATGCAATTGAATGGACATTAAACACATCTCAAAAGGTCTCTTTGAGATTGCCTATCCTGAAAAGGAATACACGAGGTTTATTTTTGGTTATTTTAGTGAATAGCCATGAGAGGAATATACTTGAAATGTGACCACTGCTATTGAAAGTATACTTAGACTTTGAGAAGAGAATGATTTAAGCAATTCCTTTTTAAAAAGGGGTTTGGGTTTTTTTTATTTGTTTTTTGTTTTAAACAATGGCTGAGCAAAAAAGCTTCCTGCCACTCCCCTCACCTTTCTGAAAAGGTGACATCAGAAGCTGCTGAGGTGAACAAAGCTTGCAGCTGTGGCCTGGGTAGTCCCATCTGTGTCCTGTCTGGGCATTCTAGGTAACCACGAATGCCCCAGCCTGTACTTGTTACTTTTCTTTACAGCGCAAAGGTGGCATTGGAAGCTCAGTAACTGTGCGTTAGTCTGCAGCACTGCACGCAGGAGGGGAAAGAGCACCAGTGCGGGCTAACAGCCAGCTAGCAGCCTTGGAGGGCTGCGCTCGTAGGGGTGCCCCTGCTGGCCTGCTCGGTTGCCAGGACAGAGGCAGGCACTAACACTGGGCGGGTAGTGGGCACACAGGTGTGGATGCTGATCTTGACCTGATGCAGCTGGTGGCCACAGGGAAATTGCTCTTTTAATGGGGCTCGTCTCAGCCTTACAGAGGAGTAACCTGTTCTCAGCTGAAGTCTCACATTCCCTCTCTAGTCTGCCCCTGTGTAAAACCAGTGAGTATACTTAGGCAGCACACTTACCTAGCTTGGAACAAAGAGCAGTGATGCTTAGGCAGTTGATGGCAGGGACCGAGCAGAGGCTTTGCAGGACTTCATGCCCCTCCAGTGATCTGTGACAAGGTCCAGAGGGGTGTGCTCTGAAGCACAACTAGATACTGTTACCTTCTGAGAAATTGCTCCTTTCCAGGATCTGTGATCCAAGGGTAATTGATGTAGTTGAATGGCCAGAGCTGTGAACAGGGGAAACAAAGGTGTTTACTGATACCTGATACCAGGTTCAAA
>VZTV01108780.1:0-11160 GCA_013400875.1 Anhinga rufa
CTGCTGCTCACATTTTAAATAGAGATCAAAATAGTCTATGTGAGTAATTGAGAGTGGTGGGAAGAATGAAAAAAATTAATTAAAACTTTATGCTTGGGGTACTTTTCCAATTTATTGACTACCCTCTGCCTCAGAACAGCTTCAAACTACTTTCCAAAGAGAAACACATTATCAGTTTCACAAAAATCTAGGTCTGCCAAGCCACAGAAACAACACTGAGCTACATCTGATGCTTTAACAGAGTTCAGCTTTGTCTGGGTCACTGGTAAGAATTATTGAATATAAATATACCTTTCTTCATTACAAAATTAGATCCTTTTTTTTTCCTTTTTTTTTTTTTAACCACTTGCAACCTTGATAGCATGTTATCTATCTGTGTAGGAAAGTCAGCTAGCTTCAACTGAGAGAAAGAAAGGAAATTGTAGAGTTAGGTTTCAGCTAACTTTAAACTACAATTGTCACTATATATGTCCTAGATAAATACCATCTATTTAATTCCTTTCCCATAGCTCTTAACAGGTAGTATTACATTTGTCATTTATAGAAACACCTGTTTTTTTTCTGTCTTGTGGACATTATTCTCAGTTAGCCAAAGAAAACTCATTCTCAATATTTGAATGCTAAAATTCTGTTTTACTATCTGATACCAATAGAATCATTTATCTACGTAGAAAGGAGCTGGTTAAGACAGATACTGAAAACAGCGGATTATGAGTCACACACCAGACATACATTAGGAGTTACTTATTCCTGTTTCTTTTCAAGCCAATATTTTCTAGATTTCTAGTGATTCTGCTGGTAGCTTACCAGCAAGATAACTCAAAAACAGGTGTCTTCAGGCAATTTAAAAATGCTTATTTTTATCTACACCATAAATGCAAATACATCTATGAAGTGCAAAAGAAAAACTCATAGATTCTTCAGCACTGTACACATGTGCTAAAACACATATTATGACTCTGAAAGGTGATATGTCAGCTCCAAAGGAAAATAAAAATCCCTGATCTTTGCAATGACCAGCATCTCCTGAATATTGTTTAGTGCTACCAACTCTCACTAAGGTAATCTGTTTTTTTGTGGAGGAGCCACTTTTCAATGGTACTGAACTCACTCGTCTGCAACATGGTGAAGGCTGGCTCCAGAAAGTTCTCTCAACTTGTTTGTATGACTTCCTATCAAAGGGTTTCCAAAGAAATGACCATGAAATCATTTGCAAAAGGATTTTTAGTTTTAGTAGGTAGATAAACATACAGAGGTGAACACTCCACATATTCTCACCTTTAGTAATTTTTTTAATTTCATGGCTATCAAAAAGATAGGTCATCTATAAAGAAAATAACAGGAATAAGATAATACAGAATAAGTTAAAAAATATTAATAAAATTTTCTAGGAATCCTTCAAAGCTTCACAGTGGTTCTTCCCTTTTTACACATGTATACACATGTCTTCTTCCCCATTTCTAAGTGGGGCATTTTCTGAAATCAAGGGGTCTGCAACTTTTCAAAACATATTGGCTTGTTTCAGTAAAACTCAGGCAGCACATAAAGAAAACAACCAAAAGAGCAGAAAAGAAATATCCTTTCCTAAGCTAATTACTATGCTTTCTACAACCAAATGAGGTCTGAAATTTTCTAATTACATAGAGAATATATGAATATTTCCTCTGGCATATGGGATTTAAGCAGTGAGTTTGAAAAGATATGAAAGGAAATGAGCACCTTGAAAGATTAAGTATGATACCAGCTTGATTCCATTAAAATAATTTGTCAGCTGCTGTCTGATTAAAATGAAACAGAATACTCAGGCTCCTTTTAATATTATGATACTTATTATGACACTTATTAGAAAAACTTATAATAAAGGTCAAGACTTTGTGTGATGACTTATTAATTTTCAAGTAATTTACTATTATTTCTTTTTTTCTCAAAGTTTAGCGTAAGTCCAGTCAAAATTTGTTAGCCAGTAGGAACTGCATTTTCGTTACAAGAGGCTGGGAGAAATTTTATGTAAAAAGCCAAGCCATTTCTTGAAGATTTATGTGAGAGCTTAAAACCATGAAAATCTTGAGAAAAAGAAAAATCTTGTTCAGAAAGAGTAAGGGAAGAAAGGGATATGAGGTATGTATGTTTATTTCTATACAGTGTATAGAATTGCATGGTAACTTTTAGTTATTTAGTGGTTCTCACCTAACAAGTCTCAAGCATCCCATGGGATAGAAGAATCTCAGTGCCAGTTTACATAGGCAAGGAAAAGCAGGGCCAAGCAATGGTCCTGGCTGTGTGACACCACCAGTTTCATTCCTTGCCAGTTACAGTCAATGCTAACTATGCTGTTTCCTGAGAATTGCTGTTCCTGACAGTTTGTAATGTTTCCATTGACTCCACAGGGCAAACCAAAACACCTTTCACATTTCCCTTTTTCTCCCATCTTTCTCTCACCCACCAAACATTTCAAAGTGTTTATTTATACTGTAGTAAACTGCATAGACACACATATACACACACTTAAAAAGAAAATTGGGGCAGTATTATCCTGTGAAGTCGGATGAAAGTAATCAAGATGCTTTTGCCCTTCCTACATGAAAGGATTATTTATACCTCCAATATGTTCAGATATAATAAGCAGTACAATAGCTAAATATTATCTTCATAGTCTCCTGTACAGTAGTACCTCATGAGTCTACACTGGCTAGATTTTCCAAAGCTACTAGAGGTGTGAAATAACAGGGAAAGAAAAAGACAGAATTGGCCATGCACATATATAAACTGAAGCATGGCTCATCTATTCTTTCCTTACAGTAATGTTTAAGTTCTCAACTCTAGTCCATGCTGTGAAGCATCACTGTGTCTGCCATCTTGCAAGGCAACTGAGAAAAAGGTGTATTTCTTTATAGATAAGACTGTGTAATAGAACACCTGTATATCTTGAGGTATTCACACTGTTAACACAATTCCTTTGTGGGAAAAGCTGGAATTGAAAGCCAAGAGACTACATCTTGCCAGAGTCCATATAGATTTCTTACACACTTAAAAACAGTTCTAAAGGAAAAACCTGTATTTCCAAAAGATGCAAAAGAGATAATAGTCTTTTTTTTTTTTTTTTCAGGAAGTGGGGGAAACATCCTGTGCCAGCTGCTTTGCTAGCACAGACTGACTATTTTTCACATCAAACTGATGTGAGCCTATTAAGAGTCTAACGGAAACCTGGTGCTTTTATCTCACACAAGTTCTCATTTCAAAAAAGAGTAGAAAAGATAAAAGAACAGGCTTCATGTACAGGTCAATTTCTTAATAAATCATTTGATGTTTTAAATCACTTAATTTTCACTTCTATCACTTGATTTGCAGGCAACCTGAACTCTAAACTGTATTTTGCAGAACATCTTCTACTATTCTCATTAAGGTGTGCATGTGCATGTGTAGCTCAGGCAGGCGGGTGGGTCTGAATGATTTTCACCTTTTCCACAAACACGATGTCAAGTGGACACAGTAACTGATTTGTGGCAGCTCAGTTAAAAAATCAGGCCGCTAATGATTTATTAAACCTTTTTCTTCTAGGCAGGATGGCCGTTTTTCTAACTTATTTTGCATTTGAAAAGACTGTGAAATATTTTATCCTTATGATGTTCCATAAAATATTTCACAATATTAAATGTGTACTAATAAAAATACACTTGCATGAATATGACAAATAAAAGAGATAATGAGCTAGAATAAATTTGTAAAAGTATTATACATATAAAAAATTAATAGGACCCTGAAGTTGCTTCAGGTAATTTTGTTTGTTCTTTCAAATGTGAGATTTTTATGCAGCTTTTCAAATCCTTCATGCAAGGGAAACCCAAAAATGGTTTTTAAATAATTTTATTTAATGTCTTCATGAAGGCAAAATATTTAGGGAATGACCCTTATCCAAAATTTTGTCAGTTTGCAAGATTTTCTAAAGCATGCAGTCCAAGCAAGGACTAAAGCACCCAAAGCTTTTGTGTGCACCTACACAGGTGTGCATATTATTTTTCATATAAAAACCTTAAAATTATTTCCTTAGTTTTTTTCATTTAAAAACCCACAAAATGAAAAGCATAGACCCTTTTACATGAAATATGCAGCAGGTATTCATAGACTTCCCTGATGTACACAATTTAAATGCCAATAAACCTTGATGGTAATTTGTGTTGACAAGCATTTCTTTCTTCCTGAGTCAACCACCACCACACACTTGCTCTTTTCTAAATCTTCCTATTTAACCCAGGCAGTCAAAGCCACTTTATAATTTCCCCAGATATATTATGCAGGGCTCTAGTATGTTTTTTTGGGGAGGGGTGTCTGTTTTTTAGATTGCATTACTCTTTAATGACTAGCCTCTTGAAAATAAACATTTGGTGAAAATTTATCATTTCACATTTCTTTCCCTTCCTTCCCATTACTGCAGCCTCAGTATAGGTTTGTGAAATACCATTCTCCTCCTTAGTTGTTTGGAGAAATTTACATGTTAAACAGCCAGCAAAAACTATATAAATCCCACATTAAGTGCGCTGTCCCTCAAACTCAAGCAGATATTAAAGATTCCGTAACCTCTTAAGTAGAAACCTGTTTGAAGCATGCTTACAGAAAAACACCTGCTTCCAATAATTGAAGCTGTTGCAGGCTTCTCTTAAGTCAATGCTACTTTGTGTGACTGTCACCTTGTATCATAGTTTTCTCTACTAGATACCATGATATCAAATCCATTTAGCATTCACAAAAGCTGAACCAAGGACAGAAATTGTTCTGAGGCTTTCAGAAGTATCTTTGTTTCTTGGTGAAACAGCTGCACTTTGAGCGTTTAGTTAAAATAGTGTTTTGCAGGGTACAGTTTTCCACAAAACAGAGCACTGTGGGAAAAAATTTCCCCCTCGGCAATTGGGGTAGCTTTGTTAAAGTCGCCAGTTCAAGTCTATGGGCTGCCTGATTCACAGCAGAATTTTTCATTTCAGATCAATAGAACAAAGCTTTCAACTACTTCTCACTTCTCTAAGTCAGAATTTAACCATCTAGTTAAAGCTAGAATTTCCTTTCTCTGCTCTCATACCTTCAGCAGGTTTGACAAAGCTAATGATTGGACACATGAAGGAGAAGATGACTGGGAATGGTCCGGACAGATTTGCCAAATCTAAATCATTCCTAACCTACCTGATTGCCTTATGCACTAAAATGACTACATTTTTCTGGACTCAGCAAGGCTTTTGACACTGGGGGCCCTAGGAGCAGGGCAGGAGCCAGCAGCGAGCCCTGGCAGCAGAGACGGCCAGCAGCATCCAGGGCTGCATCAGCAGGAGCACAATGAGGAGGTCGGGGCAGGGGTTGTCCCCTCTGCCCCGCACTCACCGTTAGACCACATCTGGACAATGTGGCACGTTGGTGCCCTCCAATGCAAGAAAGACCCCAATAACCTGGAGTGAGTTCACCCCCCATGACACTAGGGGCTGGAGGGTGTCCCCGTGAGCAGAGGCTGGGGCAGCAGGGCTTGTCCAGCCTGGGGCAGAGACGCCTTCGGGGACACCTCACAGCCACCGCAGTGCCTTGAGGGAGGGGATGGAGAGGGGGCAGCTGGGCCCGTCACAGCCATGCATGGCAAGGCAGCAGGGTACGGCAGGCATGAACTGAAATGAGAGGGATTCAGGCTGGGTACCGAAACCTCTCCCCCGTGAGGACAGACAGGCCAGGGGCAGGCAGAGGGACAGGCTGCCCAGGGAGGTTGGGCACACTCTGTCCCTGGGGGGTTTCAGGACCCGCCTGGAGTAACCTGGTCTGACCTCACAGCTGGCCCTGCCTGGAGCAGGGGTGCACGGGGGACCTCCTGAGGTCCTACAAAAGCATGATTTTTTTCAGTAAAATATAATTTTCCAGAGAAAATATTCTGATCAGCTTTAGTACTTACCCTTCCAGGTTTTCTTAAAAGGCAGCCTATATGAAATCCATGCTCCCACAAACTGACAGGGACTTTTTAAGGTTCTAGAGGGCTGCTAGTAACCTCTTGGCTATTCTGCTACTGAGTTATGATAATTTCTTGATTTAAATGTTGCCAGGACAGACTCAGAGGGTACTCTGACATATGAAATATTCAGTACATTATAATTCGATCACTTAATATTATTTATAAGTCAAAATCATAAGCATAAGAAACTAAAATTAACAAGGTTGATTCCATGCTGAAGCTAATTTTATGTAATGTGAGTAATTGATGTGATATTTATATGAATAAAAGAGTGGAAAGATTTATGGGAAATATGAGGTTAGAAATGAAATAATTGTTAGGGACTGCAATATGGCTGGAAGGCACCTATTCACCTCCCAATTCAGTTTAAACACATGGCATTGTTTGCATTGTTCAGAAATTGCACTGTTCCTCCTGAAGACCATTTGCTTTCTTTCTGTCAAGCACACATTGTCAAAAGCCTGCTTTCCCCTTTGCCATCTGTCCTCCCAAGATTGTGTAAGCCATTGCTGAAAAAACCCAAGGTATTCACGACTTGCTCAGATCGTTACTTTCCCCTGGGTCGTTAATCTTGCTTAATTCCCCTTCGTTTTGACACTACAGAAATTAACAGAGCCTTTCATCAGTTCTAGTTTTTCGGCCTTTTATGACCACTAAGAAAATACAGACTTTTTTATTTGCTGAAATGTTTCCCCACAAATTGTTAAATAGTAGCACAGAGGTATGCACCATACAGAGTGCATACAGTAGCACTCTTTCCCTGAAAAAGTTCAATCATACAGTGATATCCATATCTGCATGTCCTGTGCAACATGCCCTGTCTTTGCCAGTGCAGCTGAGTAAGTACTTAAACAAGACTGAGGGACAGACAGCTTTTTCAACAAAAAGAGATAAAGCATTTCAGGCCAGAATAACTCAAAGGAGATTATCCAATGTAAATAAAATCTATTTTCAAATTATTAGAGAATCATTTTGCTGCCACTTTAAGTATGCTTTGTCTGATATGTCAGAAGGAAATAAAAGCAGAGGCTGCTGTGTCATAAAGTCAAGGAAACAACCCAACAGCTCCCACCAAACCTGTAGTCTTACAGCAAGATTTTCTACACTTGATCTCATAGGGTGGAGATGCACTAACTCTCAGTTTCATTATTACCTTTGAAAATATACTGAAATAATAATACTGAAAATACCTTCCCAGTATCTCAGGGTGAAACTATATGATCATGAACTTCACCTAACCAGGGTCTAGCTTACCTGGATCCAAACAGAACACCAGATGCCCTGTCTTGAAATCACATTAAAACTCAGACTACATAGAAGCAAGGAAGATCAAACCTCTTTTTATTGGGTGTCAGGAGAAAGAATAGAAGTTTGTTTTCTAATAGGCAGAATTTATCTCTAAGGAAAACCAGTAACAGCTTGAGAATGATCAGTGGTTGCAGGTTACTTCATTTCTGTTTTAAAAGGCCAAACCCTGGTTGAAAGATTCAGAAAAGAAGGTAAGCAGCAGGTTCTCAAGACCAAAGAAGTTCCAAGTAGAGCAGAGATGAGCACTGGTGCTGTGAACAGAGATGCTGCAGCTGCTCCGAGAAATAGTTTTACTTGAAACTGATCATTTCAGACCTTGGAAACAGGCATAGGAGAAAGACCTTTCAGAGGTTCAAATACCTGAATGGAGCCAAGAAAAAGTAAATAAATATGGCAGATGCTTGGAAAAACTTGGCTACTTTCGACTAATTTATTTATTGCATAATCTTGCCAAGTTATTAAGCAGCAAGATAGCTTCTAGATCATACGTTATTTCCCTCCACCTCTTCAGTGACAAATAAAGGAAGGTAAAACACCTTGCTTACCATATGCCTGAGGCAAATCTTATTCTAAAATATTTCAAAGCTAACGAAACCTGAGTTAGCAGAGAAAAATGTAGAATTCAACCTCGGTAGGAAAACAAGGTCTAATTCCTTCACACATATGTGACTGTGATTAGCTTTCTGCACTTAAATGGGATTTGCAGTGTAACAGAGCTCCTTTCTCCCATGCAGAGAACTAAATGGAAACATACACGCTTGCTGGCTCAGGGCCTGTAACACAGTCTTTATCTCAATTCCTGAATTATGGTTTTTCTCAACTCTGTTCCTCAAAAAGCACCATGAAAATATTGCAAAGCTGTAAAAGAAAACAAAGCAAAACCCTCAAAAAAAGTCTTCAACTACTATTTAGACAGCTGATATATATATAAAATATGTTTCCAGGAAAATTAATTGGAGTTTTACAATTAGTAAACTGGTTTGCCATTCATTCATTACATGCAAAGAGATTTTCTGCAGTGACAATGCAACCATATTAGTTTATTCTGGTAGATTTAATCTGAGCATTTAATATTATACTTTGAATGATGTCACATTTTCCTCTTGTCTAGGCTATATTTAAATTATGTGATTGATAAAATTGGACTTGTCTATTGAGAAAGCTAAAAGATTTTTTTGACTAAAAGTCTCACCTTTTATTTGTAGTATTTTACTTAAAATGTCCAGAAAAACACTAAAAATCAAAATGAAGCTGTGTGATAGTTAATGTTCTTTTTTATTATTTTAAAAAGCAAACACTAAATCTGTATATAATCACATTAGTGGGGTGCAGAGTTACAAAGGTAATAGCCAAATAGTAGAGAGAAGCATAACCAAGTTTGCTTGCGATTAAGCCATAAAGATTCTGAAAGTATATAAATAAAGATCGAAGTTGGGGTTTCTCTAAGTCACAGTAGAAATTCTTTGAAGGTCAGTCATTAGTCTGGGTCTGCTATTTTTCTCATCATTAAAGAAAAATACTTGGATTTATAATAATATACACATATTTTACTTGAGACTTTGGTCTAGCCATGTATTATACAAAACCCATGCATGCCCATATCTGGAGGACTCAACATTTACCAAGGATATATAACTGTGAATGGAGAGAGAAGAAAAAACTCACAAGACAATTGAGGAGAGCTCTGTCCAAGTACATGTTAAGAATGTATTTCATTATAATTTCTGACACTAGAAATATACTTTATGTTCAGACTCAAGGATTTTGTAGAACTAGGATGTGACTATTTCATTTTTCAAGATCACTCTAAGTTTCTCCAGGAACTTAATACTATTTTTTTTTCTCTTCATATTTTTAATCAGGGCCCCATTCATAAACACAGTGACATTATTACTGAAAGAAAGACACCCAGAAAGTAAACTGTATATAGGCATGAGAGTTAATCATCTGTTTAACTCACACAAGTTTCTACTGAAACTTCCTCAGACTAAGAAGGAATTTCCATTTCTACAACATGTTAATCACACCCCATTAAAAAAGCCAATATTCTTCTATAATTCAGGAAAAATATTTTCAACTGTACTAGGTGATTAAGGTAAATTACATTTCACAAATATGTGGATCATATCAGGTTAAGGTTGTTTCATTTTTTCTACCTCCAAGTTATCATCACAAATAAGCAAACATATCTAATTTGACAGCTTAACCTTTAATGCTTAAAAGAGACAAAATATTTCTTTACAGAAAATAAAGGAAGACCAAAAGGAAGATTAGTGACAAGAAAAGGCAGTTTTGAAGCAAACACTGGTTTTATCTTTAGCATTTCTTTCAAGACTGATGATCCTATAAGACTCATTCGTACAGAACAAGTATTGATGTCTTCATAGGATCTTTCCCCAGCACACATATTTTGGGGGCAATTCCTCTTAGTCTTTTAAAGAACAGTTCCATCAATTTAAAATGGATTACTTATTTTAAGAAAACCATGTGTGATTAGCCATAAATTCAGTATTTCTTTCTGCTCTGAAACATGAATAATTGTAAGTCTGTAGAAAATGAGGGAAAACAGAGGTACGGTGAACAGAAGTGTACTTTCCTGCAGTTGAAATATTATTACGCATTCCCCCTCTAGCACCTTATTTTCCTTAAGAATTTGTCAATATTTAGATTTACTGTTCTTATTATCACCTAACAACTCTATTTATAGAACATTCTATTAATTCGACATTCTTGACACATGCAGAAGCCTTATAAAAACAGATGGGATGTAGAAAAGATGGGGATTTTGTGAATATATATTAGGTCAGTTGAATCTGTTTTCCCAAATAAGCAAACAAAGAAACCACAACTCCCCTCAATGTAATACTCACTGCAATGTTTCCTTGCAATACTCCTTTTTCTTCCTAGTTTTGTGTACTACCTCCTGAGAGAACATTCACAGCAGTAGGACTATTGTGCAAGCAAAGATGAACCCACACTGGAATATGAAAAATTCACAAGGAAATTCATTAAGATTTATTGAACTGACCTGCTACTTTGAAAGAGTTTTAGAAAAGTTTTGGAACATTTTTTTCCTTTCAATGGAATATATGAAATGGATCTGCAGCACCAACTCCCAGCTTTTCTATGGATCCACTGACTTCAAATTAATTCAGTGTCACTATGAAAATGCTGCAAGAATTTTTAGGCAGCTAGGAGATTGTTCTCATACTTAGGGTCTTTGTGTATTAGCAATATCATTTTTATTAGTTTTTACATACCAAGATAAATGAATGCTCTAGATATTCAAAGTCCACAGAAAAAAAGTTACGCAGTGTACAAATAAAAGTAAACATTTTTCTTGTTCTTTTTCTTGTTGTTTTGTCTAAGAGATAGAGCAGCCAATTTGTTTATCAGATATTTTCTGGAAATCTTTTGCAAGCAAAAATTGTCCATGGGTGGAGATTAAGGCTTTGCATGTGTTCCCTAAACTAGCTGGTTTTAATCAGACCTCAGGTGCACCAAATATCTGTCTTCCTCACCATTCAAGACAAATTTCTGATATGGGTTATGAATGACTCCTTGCCTACAGAACGCAGTTAATTTATGAAAGGCTATAGGAAATCCTTAGCCTTTGTCAACAGGAGATATTACTGAATTTACTGAAAATTGAAATGTGAAGTCTTTCCAGATGTCTTAAGACTCGCAAGCACAATAATCTAAAAAAGAAACAAAATGTGGAAGTAGAAACTGAGGACTGAATCCTACATGTTTTGCTGGGTGAAGAAAGGCAAAACTAAAATAAAATAACTGGCCTTAAAAACTGGCTGTATAGTGCATATATGTGGTGGTCATTATTAAAATATACAGAAGTATAGAATCATAGAAAGGTTTGG
>VZTV01108786.1:1476-12476 GCA_013400875.1 Anhinga rufa
TACTATTTAAAAACTACCTTTAAGTGTTGTCACACAAAATACATTACTTAGAATAAAGAGCTATCTTCAAAGAGGTCAGAGAGCTTTTATGTTATTACAACAGGGGTATAACAGCCAGACTAACAGCCTAGAACATCAGAAGTACAGTAACACCTCATCTTCAACATGAAGGTGCTTCAAATGATCATGTTTCTGTTACAGAGGGATGCTAGGGCAGATGATTTCACAACGCAAAGCATATGCTTTCAGCACTCAGCTATAAACATTTGTTTCACTGTAATCTAGGTGGACTTAGTTTAGAAAAGCTGCAATTTGTTTTTTATGTGTCCTGCACTAGCTAAACTTCCAGCTTTCAGCTTGAATTATCCACAAATCCTTTCTTAATGTTAGGAAATGCCAGTAGCTGCTGCAGTAAATGAATATGAAGATGGGCAGTCAGCACACAAGAGATAGGGAGAGATGCACACTGCCCATATGTGAACTTTACTCCTTTTGGAGCTTTCTGGGTGGATTGTTTTGATGTGTACACTTGAATAACTTGTTTCTTCTGTTGTTGCTTAGAGACACACTTGTATATCAAGTAAAAGAGATTCTTCAGATCCTACTCCCGGCTGAATGCCATTGTAGAAAGCAATTTAGATTAAGGATCTAGAGATCCTTTAGTTAAATTCTTTATGATTTATTTAAAAAAGAAACATAGGAAGGATTGTTAGGTTACATTTTGGGGTTTTTTTCCTTATTTTTTCTTTAGGGAAGCATTATTGCATGCTCTCATTTTTGAAGCCCTAATAAATCTGTAATGCAAACAAACATGTTTCTCACGTGTGGCACAAGAGGACAAGTGAACCAACAGTTTGAGAATTGCTATCAGACCCTGGGGGAGGAAGACTTCATCCCACCCTCACAACTCTAAGCACTAAGACAGGACTAAAATTCGCATTTCTGACAAATTTGTTCTGGAATCTCCATTCCACAGCTTAAAGCCAACCTTGAATGGGACCTGTGGAAATTCCTATACATGCTCTGGCAGAGAAAAGGGGGAGCAGGCTCAGCCAGCCTTGACAGAGGAAGCAGTAGGTTTTTAAGTATGTCAGTAAGAAAACCATAGGATGTTCTTGTCTTCATTTAACAACTTCAAGTGTCACCTGTGTAACCCTTGCTCCCCGTGGACTTTATCCACCCACCTAGATTCAGCCTCTAGCAGTAGCTGCATCAGAGTCAGGAACCAGGAATGGAAATATTCTCCACGTTACCAGTCAGTGTAATTTATTTAACTGGCTGCTAAAATGTGCTTACTTTGCTTGTCTTTGTCCTCCACAACTCTTCTCTTGTTTCTACGTTCTCAACAACTACAAAGTCATTAGTAGGTAAGTTTTTTACCCACATGACACTTCCAGGCTCCATAAGCAAGCTTTTGCTGAACAGATTGCTGTTGTATGTCCAAAAATCACTTTCCATGGGAATGTTTATTGTTGATGTTGCCACAACTTCAAGTTACCATTCAGTGAGTACCAGCTCAGGTTATTTATTATGCAATTCAAAACACCTGTCTGAATGATCAGTCTTTTTCTGAGTAAAAGGCAGATTTCATGCCCCCCCCAGCATTTTACTTCATTAATTTCCTCTGAGCACCCCAAATACCTCATTGTCAAAGTGGAATCTGAATTATCAGTAATTAAAAATCATTGAGGTACTCACCCTGTCTCCAGGTCGTACCATTGGTTCTTGTTTTGTGCCTAATTTATGTAGTATATTGTAAGCAACCTTCATACTTCTGGTCCAAAGTTTGCCTATTAACACAAAATTTGTGAAATTAATTTAAAATTCTTCTTACGGTTTACAAGACTATTAAAGGGAAAGAATACCTAAGCAGTGAAAAACAAAAATAGTAGGAACATCATTAGTTTTCCAACTACATATGACGACAACACTACCAGGACTAGTGGAAATATGTAAATACTCATTGGAAGCTTTCTTTGAACTTCTTTTTTTCAAGACAGCAGCACTTTTAAGAAGAAAATAAAAAGTAAGAATAGTTTTCTTCATGGTAGAAGTAGTTTTCTTACTTTGTGGCTAGAACTTCATGAAGTCCAGACAGATCATTGTAACACCTTCAGCTGTAGCAAGCTGGACAAGCTGCATTTCAGCCCAAGCTGGCCTCTGAGGGTATTACTCACCTTTCATGATGGCACTTCCCCTACCCCAAGCCACCAAGGGGAAAAGGAAAGGAGTCCCAAGAAGCAGAGAGAAGGAAAAAAACCCAACAGACAGAAAACACCCCGCAGCCAAAGGGGCACACTGAAGCAGCAGGGACCCTTGATCCTTAGCACATACGTATGCTGCATTTCACTTTTAATTCTGGGCCTTCTTCCATTTACCTTGGCTTTTTCTTCACACCCCCTCCCATATCCTCCCCCCACTCAGTTTCATATCACTTGCCCCAGGTACCCTCCCTTTTAACCATCTCTCTTCCTTGTTTCATCTCTCCATCCCTGCACTTAGCTAATCCTTATCAAGACCTTGCCCCAATATTCTTCAAAAAAAAAGTCTCTCATCAAGACCTCGCTGGCCACATTACATGCTTTCCATTAATCCTTCAAGTGATCAGCATCTTCCAACTACGCAAGCTCCTTCAGAATGCCTTTGTTTAGAGACCCTGTTACTTCCATTTGAACAATACCGAGCGTACAGCCCTTGTTCTTGGCTGGCCCCTAGGTACTGTCTTAAGCCGTATTCAGTCTGACAGTAACAAATCTTTAATTCATGCCCACCAATAACTGAAACGATAATAGGTTCTGACAACAGATTACCTATGGGGTTCAACAGTTCAGGCTCCCAAACAGGCAGTATTGCTATTTATAACTAAGCCAAGCAGCTGTTATGATAGGTTCCTCTGCATGCTGGTTATAAAATGCAATACTATTGAATTATTTTTAAGTGCAAATCTGATGTAAATATAATGTACAATGAGAAGGCCAGATTTTCTTTTTTTTCCCCTGAAGGAAAATTGGAAGGGTCGCTGCTGCTTGTTACTGAGAAAGTGTTAAATGCAATTACTTCTTATGAAAACAGTAATATTGTATCATCAAACTAGGTTTTGCAAAGTTTTTAATTTATTTAAAATCACTCCAGTATTTGCATGCTGAAGTGCCTCGATGATCAGAAATAAACATGACTCAATTCTCTTCCACTAGAAACTCAGCATGGGTACAGGAATACATCTGCAGGATTAAACCTCACAGCTCTATGGCAGAACTACCTACAACTGATGGAAAGAAAGTCTTTAAAAGTATCCCTGCTGCTACAGTCAACACTTAAACTTGACAAGCGAGTAGTATAAAACCAAGGATGCCTTAAGAAAGCAAATATTCTTTTTCTTAAAGGTTTCCAACATCAAAGTTTCAGTGGCAACAAACTTAGAAGAGCAATTAGTAATGATACAGAAAATTAGAGAATGGAAATCAAAAGCCTAGCAGAAGTTCTGAATTGCAAGAAAGAACCATCTTTACACAAAACACTTTCAAGCCTCAAATGAACATTGAGTTTTTAGTCCCTTTTCTGAGAGACATAAGGGGCTGCCTTGAAAAGTCCTATCTGAGCTATGGAGATCAAATCTGTTACAAGTCTTAAATTTGCATTTGTGACGTATTCACACTAATTTTTCATCTATCAAATGTGCCATCTTATAATATTTTCTTCAAATCTAAGGGCTATTCATATTAAAGTATTTGGATGACTTCTTTCAGAAGTACCTGGGTACATGGTACAATCATCTCCATGTAAGTGATCTGAGTAAATGCAGAAATTAAGTTTTCTCAAAGACTAAGAATATTTAATAGAGTACTTTCTAGTAAAGTTTTAGATAATTAAGTCTTTAAATACATTTTGTCATTATGTTCTTTTATTGCCAAAATTTTATTTCAGCTTCTGCCTCCCTAATTCCTCACTTTTCTGTTTAAATACACTTCAAACTGCACAATAAAATGCCTGCAATATTTTCTAATGATCAGAAAAGACTTGAATTTTCTGTCACCACAGCCCTTTCCTGGTCTGTTTACTGGTGCAATACCAAACTATGTTAATTAGCCGAGCTAACTGCATGTGCATATGGGTATGAAAGTGTGGAAAACTGGAACAAAGAAGCTAGTTTGCTTTCAGCTGGGAAGGAGGTGGAATAGTCTCTCCTGCAGCCCTTAAAAGCTCCATAACTTCGCTCTAACCCTTGCAGGCTCTGCCTAACCCTGGCTGCTGCTGCCTTGGCTCCAGCGCGGCAGCCAGGGGCAGGCAGAGCCCGCAAGGCACCCTTGCAAGCAGGCAGAGCAAAGTCCATGCAGATCTTGAACTGGATCGTGTTCAACAGGAAGACCGTAATTTTTCTTCCAGGTTATAGAGCTGTGTTCCAAAAAATAAATAAAAAAGGGCTACAAAGGGAGCAGTAAACCAGAAGCTGTAGCCAGGAATGTGTGAATCATCAGGGACAGATTTGTGGCTGCTGGATGGGGCACAAGCTTCTGACCAGGGGTGGACTGAACCGTGCGTTTATTTTGCCACCTTGGCTGTTTGGCCCCAACAACTTCACTGAGAAATACAAAGGACTCCACAACCGCAGGATAAAAGCCCCCAGTAACGGAGGATGTTATAACGAAGGAAATCTTTGATGTATTTCCTTCCTTGGTTCTGCCTAGGTTGCAATTCAGTGTAATTCTTCCTTTGTAAACTTGAGAGATTAGACATTGCCGGGAAAAAGCTGACTGCTAAAACCTCTCCCACAAATCCTGATGCTGCGACCTTGCCGCGACCTCCACGCAGTGCCACATCTGTGCAGCGGGAGAGGGAGGCCTTGCCGGGGAGGCCAGCTGTGCTTCATCCAAGCCTTTTGCTCTGAGGCAGGGCGTAGCGCCACCGGCCGATCCTTGTGCTGGGGAAACTGTCTTCGTTACATGGGCTACAGCAGAAACCTGGCTCTTTGGGGCCGCTGAGGATAAGCCCCATTTTCCTCAACTGGAGTGCAATGAAGCACGGGTCCTCCTCAGAGAAACACACTGCCATTAATCTTCTTGAAGTTCTTGAAGTTGGCTTGAAGTCAGGAGGGCAGATGTAGGAAACTCAAGCAATAGTTTCAGTCAGTAGTGAGTGAACCAGCCCATGTTTCAGCTCAGCGCCAGAGCTCCTTTCTTCCAGCCATGCCACTGCAGCAGAAAGCTGCCCATCTGGCAGAGCAAAAGCTGCTGGGTGCAGGAACCTTGAGCACTGTTGCTGCTTCCCCACCATTTCTCCAGGTAAATACCAGACCCTGTGAGCCCTCCTCTTCTTCACCTTCCTGCCTGCACCCCTTCTGCACCGGGGTCCTTTTGAACAACACTCCTACCTGCCTCGTCAGGGACAGCATTTGTTCCTGCCAGGCTCTGATCTGCTCACCAGCCATACATGAGCAGCCACTTTCTTGCATTTAAAATGAAGAACTGGTAAGTCATCTACAGAGATAAGTCATTAGTGAGATATTTGAGTGTCCAATGGTGTTTCAGGCATGAGGGTACCCTCCAGAAGGGGCCTGGGCTTTGCAGACCCTGTGTCATGTCTTCCAGTCACACACACATCATGGTAATGCAGGGCACTAGATGTTTAAGTATCTGAATTACCCCTCAGTTTTCAGGTCACAAAACTATTTCCCAAACAAAGCAGACTGGTAGGTGTCCACAGAAGAGTTTCCCAAGTTGATTTCAGAAAACAAAAACCCAATAACATCCAGTTAACGCACACCTTGCCGCTACTACAAATTATAACCTTGTTCCTACCTCCCATCAAGCTGCTAATTGCTGTGCCGCTTTCCAAGATCTTGCATAACTCCACAAGATGGTAAGAAATTAAGCTTTTCTCTGCATCTATCACTGCCTTATAATTGCTTAAGCATTTACTGAAATAATTCTTCTTCTTCTTCTAAAGATGATCCTATCTTCCTTAGCCACTTCTGTGGCTTGCCCAGAGTTATGCTGCTGGGCTTGCGTGCCCTAGCGGTGTGCTAATGCAGGGAGGCCAAGCCACCTTTAACGCTCTTCACACACTTGCTAACTAAGCTGAGCATTGCCGCTGCCCAGCAAGTATCAGCAAGTACCGCTATGCTTCTGAAGCTGAGCCATATCCGGCAGACGTTGGGTACGCAGATATTCTTGGTAGGGCAGGATGGAAAACAGCATCTCACTTTCTGGCAGCTGTGACAAACACTGTCAACACCTGTGTGGGGTAAGTCCCCCTTTTGCTGCTGGAATTCTGATTTAGTTGAATAGTAGCAAATCTACACCAGCAACCATGTATTTTACATTTCACTTGTATTCAGCCTTGTTCTTTTTCTAACAGTCTATTGAGTGGGCAGTATCTTTTGCCAATTAAAATTTAGCAAGCCAGAGTGAGTTAATAGCAAGTCCCATCTGGTTAAGCAATGCATTATGAGGGTAAAGGAAACCACCAGGTCTTAAAAACCACACAAAAAGGATCAGTTGACAAAAACTAGATGCTTTCCACGTGACACTGAAGTAAATTCCCTTCCTCTTCCTTCACAAATCTGTAGGAGGACTATAAGTTTGTGTTGAATGTAAAGAAGGTTATAAAAGAAAAGCTGTATCAGGGAGAAAACTCAGAGAGAAAACAAACCACAATCAATGTCCTTATCATCTTCAGGACCCTTTTCAGAACCACACAGCACTAACTCGACAAAGCCAAACCAGTGGTCGCTTACCAATCTCCGTGCACAGCAATTGCGAGACTGCCAAAGTTTAACTGCAAATAATTTTGTCAAATATTCATTTTCTCAGTATCATAGTATGACATTTCTTACATTAAATAGAAACAAGAGTATTTATTAGATCTGGTGTAAATGGCAAACTTCCTAATGCTATGCAGGTAAAGGGGCAGTTTTTCTTCTTTGCAAACTAATAGTCGCAGTTCTGCTGCTCTGTTAACCCTTTCTTCATAAACTCTTTATATCCACCTTGAGCAGTAAATGAAGTTGTTGTCTTTTGAGAGAAAAAATCCGAAGAAAAAGAACAAAAATGTTCTGTTGCAGAGAATAAAAGATGCCGGACATACTCAGAATAGAGGTAATCTTGCTATTACAGTGTTTGATACTCCAGTCTTAATTATAGATTGTAATACAGTTTTTTAAAGTAATTTTCTGTCTTTTTATTAAAGAGATAAAGGTTTAAAGTATTAAAAAGTCATAAGATTGATATCTATCGAGGGACCTGAACCATGACTATCCATACCTCCTCAAACACTGAGTTATTCCAGAGATAAGGACAGTCTGGTTATGTAGCTACTTGGTTAGAAGAGTCTCAATTTCTTCTCTCTTCTCCTGATAATTGTGTTATTCCTGGCCTAGGAGGTTCTTGCAGCAAGAGGACGTGGAGGGCTGGGTTGCACACCAGGTGCAGCATGGCTTGGGGTTGGCTATTTTCGGTCTGTTGTTAAGTTTCAGCCATCTCAGGACATCACCTCTGCTACAGCAGCATGACTTTGGTCTCAAAATGTTTACAGTTCAATTGAGTATTTTTTTAATGGACAATTCATTTGAAAAAAATGCCATTTTTCCAGGCATTTCTTCCTCCATGGAATCCAAATGGATAAAGAAAAAAATACTTCTCTAACCAGAGTGCCTTTTCTGCAATTTTTTGCTAGCCTTGCTGTCTCCAACGGGCCTCTGACGTGGGAAACAATACACTGGAGCTGCTGAAAAAGGTTTTTCAAAAATCTGATTACTGAAAGTGTTAGATAAAGGAAATGAGATTCTTTGAATCAGATGTAGTTAACTGGTATTCATTTTGTTGTTTTAATAATGGTTACAATAAGAAAGCTTAAAACTTGCTCATTCCCAAATTACTTTCAGCTTTTCACTTTTTCCCCACTGTTTCTGATTATTCTTAGAATAATAATTTCAAATAAGAAAAGCAACTGTGGTAGCATAAGTACTATATAGGATTTAATTGTCCTTTATTCATGTTTCTCCTCTAAGAAATCACTAAGCGCTTCATTATTAATAACAACAATACCAAAACCAGACGCCTGACTACTCTGATTAACTGAGCCAGAAATTGTCTGCGTTTTCCTCAAAGCACATATCAGGTTTCTAGACAGAGTTCAGACTTACATAAAACCTAATAAAGACATCTTTCCTTCCCATATCTCAGACATTTCAATTTATGCATATTCAGTGATTTGATTTATAAAAGGATTGTGAATAACTTAACTAAGATGTTCTCCACTTAACCAAGTTCCCACAGGAACAAAATATTTGAGAAACAAGTAATATTCATAGTGTTTCATTCACTAGAAAGAGTTTAAGAGTTTTGAGTACATTAAATAAAGATTACAGCTGGGGCACTGAGAAGAACTTCATGAACTGAGGCAATCCGCTTCAAAAACTTGCTTGAAAAAAGGATTAAGTCTACAAGTGCAGCTATTCATTTCTTCTATCTATAGTAACCTGAGACACATGGAGGAAAACAGTCCTGACATGTTATGAAGACAAAAAGCTCAAAAAACATGCCGAAAAAGACAGGTGAGAGATAAGGCATTACAAATTAGATGAATTCCTGCAGAGGAATGGGAAGGCAGAGATGATTTTAAGCAACAGCTGAAAGAGTAACTTCTTCTAGCTCCCCTTATGGCACAACAGCACATCATGATCTACAGCACTCACCACTTAAATCCACACTAACTGTATCATAGCCACATCAGTCACTGCTAAGTAGGGAAATTCATTCCAGTATATCACACAAGGTGGTCTTATCACACCAATCTACCATTGTCTGCCATGGCATATCATAGCTTGGCCATCGGTCTGACCACGCTCAGATGTCTCTGGACAGGACAGCAAAGGGGTTGTGAGGAAGGATTTGGAGAAGGAAAATATTGTGGACTCTCAGAGCACTCCTTTTCAGTATGCAAGGTAACCAAGGGTAAGTATGAAAGCATCCTGGATAGATGCAACAGGCCAACACTGCATTTTTCAGGGCCAGAAAGAGCCTGCTCTAAGAATCAAGACTAAGGTGACAGATGGGATGAGATTTCACCATGTAGATGCAGCAAAAGGTCTGCATTTGAAGATTTGCTCCCAAAATAACCCACGAGGCTTGGACACAGAATGGCTGTACAAAACTAAAGAAATGTCCAGGCCATGTATGATACTCAAATTACAGCCCAAGTGATGGGCAGCACGCCAATATTGTCTGCAATGATCCACAAAGGAAGAGACAAGCATGATTGGTGTTAAGGGAACAAGTACTCCTACTCAGACGGGCTATGCCCTAGCTGACAGCTACAGAGACACTCCTGGAATCCAGTTTGGAAAGAAGTCTGGAATAAGGAGGCAAACTTGCAATTCATCCATGCAGAGACAAGAAGCTGGAGAAGATGCTGTGTATGAATCAACTAGGGATCAAAAGACATCATGTAGAAGCCTCCTCTTAACCGGAAAGTTGGAGGATGAATGAAGACGATTTCCATGAAGACACAACAGGGTGTGAGAAGAGACTGAAGCAGAAACAGTAAACAGAGGTAAAACATTCAGGAAGAGGTGCATAGCGATCATGTTGGTAACATGTCAAAGGCTGAACTTCTAGAAACTTAGAATTATTCTTAAGACTCTTCGAATATTTATCAAAACAGCAAACATGAAAAATCCTGGTGATGGTGTTTCCTTAAATTGGCAAAGAACCTGAAAATAACTGTGAGGTACAAACTCAGAGGTTACTGGAAGTCCTCAGTGCTGATATTTTAAAGTTTTAGTCATCTGATCATAGCATGCACACAAGGAAATGAAGTGTCACATTAATACCATGTGGTAGGATTGTAGGTTAAGATCATATTTCAAGAGTTTTTACTACTGGGGCCAGTGGAACTACTCACAGGGATAAAAAATCATGAATAAGAGCGTCTTTGCTGAGTTAAAAGCTTAATGTCCATTAATGTTCAACTTTAAAAAATGCTATGTCCACAATTGCTAGAAAATATTACAGACATGAAAGGTGGAATAGCTACAGCAAAATCATTCATAAAGTCACCAGTAAAATGGCAGGTGGCTGTAATGTTAATGATATTTCAAAAGCAGTTATCATTTCAGAAAACTGCTATGGCACAGTGAATGGACATTTCCCATGAAGAAGAATGTACGCTTGAAATCTAGCTAGCAGAGAAGAATTCACTAAATCTCTTATGAAATGTTTTGGTTTGTAATTTCTTTTATCTATAAAAAGAGGGGAAAAAAATATTTTTTTCTGACCTCAAGAAACTACTGAAAGGCAACAGCAAAACCCATATCCTAGGGAGCTGCCAAATGGAAGTAATGAAAACATGAATTTTAGTCCCGTTTTTCTCAGGATTTGGACAATTTAGAAGAGGGGTTTGGAAAGAGTTAGCTTAGGACAGAGAAACAGGCTGGGTGGCTCCATCAGCCACGTGGATGTGTTCCTCGGGTGGATTTGCTCAGCCTACAGCCCTTCAGGCGAAGCAAGACATATGCTCAGAATCTCTGGACAGTATCCCATATTCAGCAAAATGGTCTGATTCTCACTAACATCTTAATTTCTTTTCCTGTCCAATTTATTTAGGGCATTCAGTAGATTATATGAATTGCTCTTCTGCAAACATATAATTGCAGACTTTTAAATTCTTCTCTAGTTCCAAGTAAATGTCCTTAAGGAAGGACATGTTTGCCCCCTAATTTAAGTAACTTCTTAACTCTAAGGTACCTGAAGGGAAAATGTTTCATGCATGACCTTCAGTCGCAAAGGTTCTGTTATGCTTTAAAAGCCTTTAACTATATTTGCAATGCCAAACCTGTAGCAGACATCTTTTTGGCCAGGGATCATCACTCAGTCTGACTCCTGAATGGAAAGGAGCATTCAGCACTGAACAAAACAGACAGACCTCTATATCACAGCATGTAAAAACATTCTCTGCACAGAACTCTAGGTCCCTGAGAAGGCAGAAATAATAATAATAATAAT
>VZTV01108794.1:329-13730 GCA_013400875.1 Anhinga rufa
GATTGTTTTTCTTTACCTCAATATGATTTACAAAAAAAAAATAAATATGCATTTTTTTCCTTTTTGGAGCTATTTAGCCCTTTTTTTTAATGTTTTATTCTTTCTTAGAGTGTTCTGCTATTTTTTAAAATAGACCTCTGAAATGAAAAGTTGAGAAATTTCTCTTCACAAAATCTAAAAAGTATTTTAGTATTTTCAAACTTGATGGCATCCAAACTGAATTTTTTATGATCTTTTATATTTTCATTGAATTTATGCTTAATTTACTACTTTATTTTTTGTGGGAAAAAAATAAAATGTCCTGTTCTGTTCAAGGACCCCTCCCCAAGGGCACGCACACCCTGTCAGCAGCCATCTCCTGCCAGATTCTGGGTTATATGTTCTTCAAAAGCAAGTTTAGGGGTTGTGGCTCAGGGGTGAGGGGGAAAGGAAAGTGTAGACAACAGTCTGTCTTAAAATTGATGAGGTTTTCTGCTAACTCTCTGGGCAGCACAGCAAGATCCACAGAGGCTGTGGGCGTAGGCAGAGGAGGTGAGAGCCTTTCTCAACCATTCCAGCTTGTAAAGCTTAAAGTACCTTTAAGCTGGAGGTACTAGTTGGATTATCATTTTTTCCAGGTCTACACAAGCCAGATCATTCTCTCTGACTGAGTTTTTCCCAGGCTGCTGAAATCAAGCACATTTTACTCAAGGATACCTACTGTATTCCTAAAGACTTCAAGTGACAATGAGCTGTCCCTTTTTCTTGTACACTCCCCCAGTGTTTAACTAACTTTGCTGCTAGGAAATTTTATCTGGTTTCAGAACCACATTTCATCCTTTAGAGTCACCGGCTCTTCTAGTGATTTTCTCCAAATGACTGAGAAGTTCATCATGAGCATCTGTTTTCCACATGATATTAATTATGTTGAGTGATTATGTCACCTGTCTGAAAGTCCGTCTACCATGAGGCTTGTAGGGGTTTGCATTTGCTTCTCAAAAAAGTGAAGAAAAGAGATGAACAGGAGGAAAAACAGGACTCACCCGGCACCATGCACTGGCCACTAGAGCTGCACTGCCACGGAGGAGTGCAGCTTTTTGGGGTGCTTGGCCCTTCTCCAACCTTTCCTGAGCAAAATGGGGCCCAGAGTAGTTATCTGTGTCTAATTCCTAATTTTAACTTAAGTAACTAACAAGCAAGTTGTTTGAACATTGCAGCCACTGAAGAAGGTAGTGATCCCTCTTACCATCAGCAGCTGCTCAGCTGCATGCCCCCCTTCACTCCTAATTAATTTTTTTTTAATTCAGTGTAAATGCTTCACCATCAATTGATAAAAGCCTCACAAATGGTAGGCTAAGCATTTCACACAGGGACATGATTATGTTGTGTGGAGGGTAGGAGATTGATAGCTGTTCAAAGGCCACCAAGATCATGCAAACCTCAATATTTTTCAAATCCATCAAAAAATATCCACCTGAAAGCTCTCTGCCATTCAGTTACTGATTTTTCTAAGGTTCAAGGAGGCCTGCACAAGGTTTGCAGGAATTGCAAGAAGGGGCAAGGATGGTGCTGATGGAGATGAACTGATCATGGTGTGAACTGCTCATGGTGGAATGGGCATCCAAAGACCTAATCCCATGGTGACAGAGGCTTAAAAGCAACAGGGGCAGTTTGCAAAAGTGTGACAAACATGGAATAAGAGCCCAGAATAGAAATGTGTCCAGGAGTTATGCAGTGTATAGCAGATCTCTTGACAGGCAGGGCTTTAGGAGCTATCATTAGACTGGCAGTGAAGAAGGTCCAGGTCTCCTCAGCTGCCTATGCACTGGACCAGGCTCCTCAATTGGATGAAAGCCCTTGCTAGCAGCTGGGTCTTCTGAGCCATAGAGACACATTCTGAAAAAAATCCTATTTCTGCCAGTGGAGCACAGCAATCCCTCTCTGTCTTACCCACACACACCATTCTCTCCAGTTGATTGCCACCAAAGAGTTAGGGGGAAAAAAAGAAGAGTCCATTTGAGAGACATATATTAAAAATGACAGCTTAGCACTTGGCATCCTGGGCGCATGACACAAGCCCCCCTTCATCTTCCAGCCACCTCCCTGAGGAAAACAGTGCTAGCTCCAATTTACAGGTCCAGAAGCAGACACAGATCAGGGTGCAGTGATTTTTTTCAAGCTATGCTGTGAAGATCACATTGGCCTCTGGAAATAAATCTAATTTGCAAACTTTCTCCTCAGATTATATCATTTTTCATTTTGTCCACAGTAAAAAAAGCGTAATGAAAGGTTTCAGTTAAATTAAGGAAGGAGAGAAAATAACTTCAACTCTTTCCTTTACTGTCTTCACTAATAAAAGAACAGGAAGGATGGAAACCAAGTGACATTTTCTAAACTCTTCTGATATTTGTCAGAAATATTTTGAAACAAAATAAATGTTTGCTTTATAAATGTCTCTTGGCTGAAGTAATTTTTTTTTAATTAAATGGTAAGTTCTGTATGTGATTTCTTTTTGCCCCAATAGAAATAGTATTTTCAGTCTCAAAATCTAATCAACTCTCCTTCCATCTCATAGCAGCTTTGCAAACCCAACCTTAAACTCTACTTGGGTCCTAAAAAGGAAGGCCTAGAGTCTCTCTCTAGGGAGTCAGTAAGTTTGTGGCTTTGCCATTGCTGTTCATTTTCCACAGAGGTACTCCAGTACCACAATGATGGATGCAAAAACCAACGCCCTGGGACTGACAATGAATAATAAACAGCCCCAGTGCTCATGCTGACCATTTCAAATGCTCCTGTTTGTTTTGTCTTTGATGTCCATGATTTGCCCTAGTCTTCCACAAAATGACTTCTCTTCCTCACAAGGCCCAGGTCCTGCATCCCAAGCCCAGGGCTCATCTTCACTCTTCACAGTGTTGTTTGTGGGAGAAATCATCTCAGATATGCTATAAAGGGAAAACCATAGCACAAACATATGCCATCCTTCTTTCTTTGCATAATCTCTTTGTTCAAATTTCAATCAGTTCAGTGTACCACCAGCAGTAGATGAAAACTGGGTAAACAGACTCAAAACATCCTGTCCTGGTTTTCTTTGGCATGTAAGCTGATCAAACCCAAACACAGGGCTAATATACAAAAACACTCACATGATGTCTGGCTGCGTAACCACTGTAGGTAGTGGAATTAGTTTAGGCAGGCTGGGTGTGGGCCAGAATGCAAAAAGATGCATTTTAAGTGGCTAGCAATTCAATTGTATTAAACAGCTCATTGATATCCTATACCTGTAGTGGCTGAGTACCTGCAATGGTTCATTAATTTTTATCAACAGCCATTATGAAATCATTGCACTGCTTTCATATTTCACAGGGACATTACTGCTGACCCACAGAAAATAGATAAGGGATCAGAGGAGTGATGGTGGGGGGGTGTTCCATAGGCATTGCCTTGGAGCCAAGGAGGGAAGAGGGAGAGGTGAGAGTGCTGGCCTGGCCACTGGGGGTGCGGAGACATCTCTGCTAGGTCAGATGCCTGAAAGACGCATAGGGCTCCAGAGCTGAGGGAGAGGGATGATAGATGGCTTGTTTGTTCATTGGTCTGAGGATGTGAAAAAGTGTCATTGTTCACATTAATCTGTCTCGTGGCTGCCTTGTTCTGGGCAATAGACAAAAGCTGCAGTGAAAATCCCCACCTCACTCTCTGTTCTACCAAAACACTTTACCCCCGACATGTTTTCAAAAACCCTTGTTTTCCAGTCCTCACAAGGCACCTTAATCTTGCCCTGCCTTGCTATTTTATATATTTCCGAACCTGATTCCAAATATTAAAAGCACAGTCCTTACTACCTGCATTTATATGCAACTCTCAATCAAGAATGACATCTTTTATATTGGATACACGACATGGATGTTCAGGCAAACAAATATATAAAAGTTACTTCTTCACCTAAATCTTCTGTAAACAGAATCACAGAATCACAGATTGGCAGGGGTTGGAAGAGACCTCTGGAGATCATCTCATCCAACCCCCCTGCGTGAGCAGGCACACCCAGAGCAGGGGGCACAGGACCGTGTCCAGGCAGGGTTTGAATGACTCCAGGGAAGGAGACTCCACAGCCTCTCTGGGCAGCCTGTGCCACTGCTCTGGCACCCTCACAGGAAAGAAGTTTTTTTCTCATATTCAGGTGGAACTTCCTGAGTTCCAACTTGTGCCCATTGCTCCTTGTCCTGTCGTTGGGTACCACTGAAAAGAGTCCAGTCCCATCCTCCTGACACCCACCCTTCAGATACTTATAAGCATTGGTGAGATCCCCCCTCAGTCTTGTATTCTCCAGGCTGAACAAACCCAGGTCTCTCAGCCTTTCCTCATAAGGGAGATGCTCCAGCCCCTTGATCATCTTTGTGGCTCTCCACTGGACGTGCTCAAGCAGCTCCCTGTCCTTCTTAAACTGGGGGGCCCAGAACTGGACACAGCACTCCAAATGTGGCCTCACCAGGGCAGAGTAGAGGGGCAGGATGACCTCCCTCGCCCTGCTGGCCACACTCCTTTTAATGCAGCCCAGGATACCATTGGCCTTCTTGGCCACAAGGACACAGTGCTGGCTCAGGGTCACTTGCTGTCCACCAGCACTCCCAGGGCCTTCTCAGCAGAGCCGCTTTCCAGCAGGTCAGCCCCCAACCTGTACTGGTGCCTGGGGTTGTTCCTCCCCAGGGGCAGGACCTTGCACTTGCTTTTGTTGAATTTCATGAGGTTGCCCTCAGCCCAGCTCTCCAGCCTGTCCAGGTCCCGTTGGATGGCAGCACAGCCTTCTGGTGTATCAGCCACTCCTCCCAGCTTAGTATCGTCAGCAAACTTGCTGAGGCTACACTCCATCCCTTCATCCAGGTCATTGATGAATATGTTGAACAGGACTGGACCCAGTACAGACCCCTGGGGGACACCACTAGTTACTGGCCTCCAGCCAAACTCTGCCCCATTGATGACAACTTTCTGGGTCCTGTTGTTAAGCCAGTTCTCTATCCACCTCACTGTCCACTCATCCAACCCACACTTCCTTAGCTTGTCAATGAGGATGTTATGGGAGACAGCGTCGAATGCCTTACTGAAGTTGAGATAAACAACATCCACTGCTCTCCCTTAGTCGACCCAGCCAGTCACCCCACCATAGAAGGCTATCAGGTTGGTCAAGCATGATCTCCCCTTGGTGAATCCATATTGACTACTTCTGATAACCTTCTTTTCCTCTATGTGCCTGGAGATGACCTCCAGGAAGAAACCTCGAGGAACAAGAAGAAATAGTTTTAAAATTAGCTTTTTGAAAATACTTCAGCTGAGTTATTAGTATTTTTAAACCATGAAACTTCAACCTCCCCTGTAAAACAAACCAGTGCTTGTAATTACAACTTTCATTTTTAACCTGACATGTTATTTCACCTCAAGTCCTGAGGCACAAATGTTAAGAGAAGGCTAACTGATAAACCTGGGGCACCTTGAACCCCTTCACACTACAAGTCCATACAACATAGTAGCCTGTCACTCAGAATAAAAATTAGCATTCTCCAGATTTTGACATCAGCACCTTTTCTATAGGCTCATGCTGATACATTCCTGGTTGAGAAAATGAACTTGCAACTTCTTTCTTTCATAGCTGTCATGAAAAAAGAAAGGAAACGCATATCCTTCTAGATATATGAACCCCCCAAAATATGATTCTTAACTTGCAGAATTTATTTTAAAGCTTACTGAAGTCAGTCACAACATCTTTCTCTTTTTGTGCTGAAAAGGCACATTTCTTTGTTGGAACATTTTGAAAAAGTGACAACTATTCTGAAATTTTGTTTTGGAAGATCTCACCTGTGACACGAAGGGTTTCAGAGGTGGGTGATGGCAATGTAGGTAATGACAATATGGAATCTTTTGTGGGGTTTTTCTTCAAAATGAGTATTTGAAATAAAATTAGTAAACTGAAATCTGTTCCTGTTTTGTCATTTTAGGAAAGTTTATTAGAAAAGAGCATTCCTGAAAAACTTGTATTAAATATCTTTCAAAAAAATATTTTTCATAACAGAAATAAATTATATTGCAATATTTTACATGAAGTTGAACACCTAGATCCTAACCAATTCTACTCTATCTACTGACCTGCAAAGAAAAACATAGATGGAGACAGGAATGATCCATACTTGACATATGTTAGGGTAAAATTCAGGTTACTGTAATTGACACATAAGTGCAATGTGAATAAGGAGTAAAAGAAAAAGAAATTACAACATCAGGTAAAACAAAACTGGAATAAACATGCAACAGGAAAAAATACAAAGGCTTGCTTATTTAGTTACACCCGTGGATATTTATTTCACTGAAATGGTGAAGAAAACTATTAAACATTCTGGAGCATGTAATATCTGTTAAAAAATGACTCATCAAGCAGAGTGTTTTCTGAGCTTTGGAAGTAAGTTCTGATCTGATGCAGTGTTGTGTCCATCACAACGTGGAAGAAGCATTCAGGGGGACAATACAGGCTTTTGTCTCCAATGGAAAAATCTAATTTGATGTCCTTCTTTAGGTAGTGCAGCTGGAGATAATCACACATTTCTGTCACATTCTCCAAATGCTCCCTGCTCCATGGGAGGGTAGGAGGCACGAACGCAGTGGCCTGATCACTGTAATGGAATATTAAAACCCAGGGAAAAACAGCCAATGGATCCTGGCTTGGAGACTGCACTGTGGACTCTTTTGTTCCTTTATGCCTGCTGCTCTGCAGCCTCTGCCAACCTTATACAGCTCCCTACCATTGCCTGCACCTCCATGGTGAAACACCTTGAGCGCTGAGCACTCCTCTTCCATGGGCAGCCCTGTCTCCTTCCCCCCAACCCAGTCCTCTGAAAGTCCATGACCTTCCCAACAGGAAGCTTGCTGGAGTGCTCCACCTCATTCCTTTTCCTGAGCTTTGCAAAAAGCTTTGAATTTACACACGCTTAATAATATATGAATGTATATATTTACCACTCATGGTGTTTAACTTGGTGTGTTTGCTTTATGTATAATGGGACACAGTTAATGTGTTTACATTCATGGTTCAGCATCTCGACTAAGTCATCAAAATGTCCACCTTTACTGCACTGATTTATTAAATGGCTTATGGAAATGGCCTCTCTTAGTCCATTTTCTCCTGTAGGGTAATAAAATCAAATAAAACAAAATAAAGTCTTCTTGTGTATATGCCTGAGCATAAGCACAGAAAACTCAGTAATCTTGTTTAAAATCACCACTACACTTAAAAAAAAATTACCCAAACCCCTTAAATAATACCTTAGTGCATCATTTTGCTCATGCCTTGGTCCATTTGATATATTTCTGTACAGGAAAAGTTTTTCTCCCCACCTCTCACCCATACACTGAAGCTGTGTAAAATAATTAGTGACCAGCACCAGGGGCAGGTATTTCCCATCAGCGTCCAGCTTCAGCAGCTTCCTCCGATTTTCCTCCCTGTAATTTTCTGGGCCATTGTATTCTCACTATGCAGCCACTTCAGTATACTAATATCACACTCTTTTCTTACAGGGTGCTGTCAAAATAGTCTGCCAAAAGAGAGAAAGAAACAGGTGAGCTAAGTATTGCGGATGGACTGAAGATTTATAAAGACCATGAAATTAGATTACCATAGGTGAAAAAGAAGACAAGGCTGGTATCATTGTAATGGGCTGAAATCCTGCTCACTTGGTAAACTTCGGGAGAAATTACCACTACTCAAGTCACACTTATCGCCCCATCCAATATACTTGGGAGCTGTAACTGTATCTACCCATAAAAAAAATTTTGTATGTTGGTCTTCTGGCTCAATAAGACTGCATATTTCTGTAGGCAGCACAGGAGGTTTTTTGCAGCTGCTGCCAGCGATTGAATTAGCACCACAGAGCTGGTTAGCTATGGATAGCAGTGAGCAGATGAGCTTTCAGACTGCAGTAGCTATAGATGTGTCATTATAGAGTGAAAAGGATTGTTATGTAAAGCTTTTACCAGTGCAGCTCCAGATGAGGCCTTCCCTTACATCTGGTAAGAACTAGAGGACATCTCAATACTCTTTCTAGTCACGCCAGATATGTAGCACAGATTTCATCCACTGATCACTGGTAGTTGCCCAAGTTTTCGAAAAGCAAAGCTGACTGAATAAACACTCTCTGGGAAAAAAAAAATAATCTAGGAGAACATCTGTGAGTTTTTAACCTCCTCATCCTCTTCAAATACAAATATTCCTCCACAACTGCAGTCATGATGTGACAATATATGATTGCAACAGTCCAGTCATATATACCTATGAGGACTACAAGATTCTTTGGCTGTCAGAAAATGCTCGAAAATTGTCCAGGTTTGCAAAAAGCATCAAAAATTACAGAACAAAAGAAATCATAACAATATGTATTTTTATTTACTTATTGTTTATTTTTATTTATTTTTCAGTTAATTTCTCTGTTTTGAGGTTAGTGGCTCAGAACACACAGCAAGAAATCTCACCACCTCCTAGGATAAGTTTATGCCATTTAATTATAAGGATTTCTATTTCAGCCCCAAGTATGTTGGCCAAGAAAGCAGTTGCTTGGCCACGGAGTTGATAGTCACTGATTTAGATTGTGTCAAATCTATAGCAAATGTCAAGAATAGACAAAGGAACAGAGTGTGCCAGCATTTGGCTGTGGATAAGATAAAGATTCATTAGGATCCTCAGCAGTAATGTTGTCCTTTTTGCCTTCTCCTTCTGAGAAAAGAAGATTCATCCTCTTTTGTTTTGCTCCTTATCATGTGACCTATAACTGAAGTCATTCACTTTCTCTGGAATAGGAAGTCTTTAAATGAGACAGAATAATATTTTCCTTGCCAGCTACAGCCTTGTTTTATATGTTTGATTGTAAACAGGTGAACATTTACTTTGGGGAAAGACACTGAAGTTCAATGAGTCAGTGTAGGAAAGCAGTTTAGCATGCATTATGCACTGCTCTCATTTCTTGCCAGGGACATACATACAGAAAATGCGAACTAAGCAGTTCATGGCCAGAAGAGTACACTTACATATTGACATCTGTAAATTTAATTTTTTTCTTCCTTATATGCTAAAAATTCACTCCAACATAAATGTTAGATCCAGGGATTTCAGACTGTTCATAGGCCTTTCCAACAAGTCTCAGGTGATGCTGGTGCTGGCTGTTTTCATGTCATCAGCCATGCCACAGACTGACTGTACTGGAGAGGTCAGCTCTGCTGTGACACACAGACCCAGTTGTCATCATGTGGGACTAAAAAGAAAGGAAGACTAAGCCCAGATCCCTCAAGGTATTTTGACATCTTCCTGACACTGACTCTGAAGTGAGGTGGGCAGCTGCAATGGGAGTGGAGGTGGCCATACCGTCCCTGCCCTACCGTATTGTCAGGAAATCCTAGTACCCAACCCAGAGGTTTGTGGCTTGTAGCCTCCTTTACTGCCACTCCCACCCCCAACTACAATTCATTAAGTTTTCTGATACATCTGAGACATTTATAAATATTTATGGTTGTAGGTGGACATGACTTTCTCAAAGTCACAGATGACTTGCATCATGGGGCAGAAAGCTCATTTTGCTTTAACTACAGGGCCATCCTTCCTTGTTAAACAAGGGTGTCCAGTACCCCACCTCTGCCAAACAGTGGAGACCCTCGGGGGAGTACAGCTTTACAGCAGTCAGCTGTACACAGCCAGCCCTGCCCCTGCTGCAAGGTGGGTACCTGTCCTCACTGCTGAACTGGTGCCTACCTGCTCCTGCCCCTTGAACCTTGGCTTTGCAAATGCAGGCTGAGCACCAAGCCCCTTGCCAGGACTACTCTTCAGGCTGGCTGGCTCAGGCAGAGAAGCAATAAAGAACTGCAAATGCTTTTAAGGCATTTCAGAACTGGTAGACACAGTCATTTTTCATTTATTTATTTATTTGTTGGGCAAACAAATTTGTTGGGCATCTTGTGTACATGGAAATTTTTCTTTTCTCCCTTTTATGGAAAGAGATTGCAGGGTAAATTAATAATATGCTATTAATAGGAGACTTTTTTGGTAGTTAAAGGAAGAAAAACAAAACAAAACACAAAAATCAAAACAGTGCATGAAAGTGACTTAGGAATTATATGTATTGAAGGGATGATCTTTGTCCTGACAGAAAAGGATAGCTGAATAGGGGTGATGACAAAGACATGTCACTGAGATACCTCGCCTGTGCAAAGGGCTGCAGGAATGTCTTCCACACTTCTCATCCTTCCTGTAAGAAGGATTGCTGTCCTCTTATTGTCTATCTCTCTATGGAAGGAAGTTAACTCAGCTAAGTCACGGCTGAGCATTTGAGGGGGTGCCTGATTGTTGGTACCTTCTTGCTAATGTAGCTACTCCAAAAAAAGAAGTCTCCATGCAAACACTTTCTCTTCAAGGACTGCCACGTATTTAGACAGGGACAAAGCACAGAATTGAATAAAACTAACTTCAAGGCAAGTTTTGAAAATCTGACATAGAAAAAGAGAGCCTGTCTATTCACCCTATAGTTGAGCAGCCTTTGCTAGGCTCTCTTTTTTTAAAAAAGAAGTCTTTATTTGAATATCTTTAGAGAACTATCTTCTTCAGCAGTGAAAATTAAAATGAAACTTAAGAAAAGAATCTAAGGCTACAGAGCCAAGCATTGTGTGTGGATAGATTAGAGTTAAAGCTCATTTGCAGGAGAAAAGCCAGCACAATATTTGCAGTGAAAAGAATAGAAAGGTTCTTGCCCCCACTCTTTCATTTAATAGAGGTAGTTTGGGGAAAATTTCTAATGAATCCTATCCAACCATAAAATCATGTAGAAAATGAATCGTATCTGACAATAAAATAAAAGTGAACCAAATTACAAGGTTCCTGTATTCGCAGGACAAATTAATTTCATGTTTGGAATACTAATTGTTCACTGTAAAGCCTACAACTATTTATTGTCATTGCTTCATTTATCACCAGAAGAACTTTTGCAGATGGAGGACAGTATGTTTTTAACTGTAGCATCGAAGGGAAGGGAACAAAGTCTTTCAGAGCAGAAGGGGGAGCTTCCTGTGTTCCACCCCCTCTGCTCCCCAGGACAATTTGTGTGGAAAGGCCTTAGAAGGGTGGGTGGTTTGTCTTTTGAAGTTGGAGGTAGAAGGAAAGCAAACCTTGATGGGGGTTGTAATTGGCCCTCAAGGATACCACCTGACACACATTCCCCAAACTCCTCATGAAAGGCCGAGGAAGCAGAAGTGGCCAATGAGCTCCATGTCTTGGAGAAGCCTGGTTGCCTCCCCACAGATAGCTTACCCTTAAGATCTAACAGGCAGCTATCATTTGACATGGCTTCAAGGACCAACTGGTATTTGGTGCCTGAAGGAAAGCTGCAAAGAGAGTTTGGTAGTTCAAAGGAGATGTCATAAGAGAAAAAATGTCTTTGTACCACGCTGAATTATAAGCAAAAATTAGAAATAAATAGAACACCTTCCCCAAACCCAAGATGATTTAAAAAAATTACACAGTAAAAATAAGTTAAACTATGTGAAGGATGTATGTACACATAGTTAAAAATATTTTTAATTAAAAACCCCAACATTAAACTAATAAAGCAGCTTAAAGAAGTGATAATTCAGTGAGGAATTCTGAATGCTCAATTCCATAATGATTTACATTCGTATGGATGTTTTTAGGAGAGAGAAAGGAGGAATTATTGTACCCAATAGGGAGCTTAGAGCAACCATTTTTCCTTAAGAGAGTTCATTTTGAAATGCAAGGCTTCTCCTGAGCTGCTAATGGCTCCCTCTATCTCCTAAACATTCAGGTATGTTATTGACTGATGGGTCTGATGGACTGCTTTTGCATGACACCAAAGCCACCTGATATTAGAATTCACTTCACAGTTGCATGACTGTCTCCATCCTCACTAGGACTTTCTAATTGTGCTCCCTCCACTCTTGATGAATTCCCCTCTGAGCCAAAGTTAGCCAAAAGAAAAGGCTGGGCTCCAGTGGCTGATATTATTTTGGGAACCTCTAAAGTTGTTGAAGAGCCTGGGCAAACCACAGGGGCTTGCCCTTGTCCAGCATCTCTGTCTCAGCACCAGCTTTTCCTCCACTGAAGCAAGGGTAACAATTCTGGGGAATTTCTCAGGTAGGGCAAGCAAGGCCTAAAAGAGCTGAAGCAGAGAGCTGGATCCAGGATCCCTGCAGGATGGGAGATGTGTTCAGCTATTCATATGCTCTGTGAAAAAAGAGGGGCTGCATATGAGAAGTGATGGTCATCTGAGGAAGGCTGAGTGCTGCAACCCTTATCTGTCAGAGTTCTGGTGAGACGCTTCAGTGTTCCTGCTTCCAAGGGGGAGATATGAGATTTTATGGCACCCAGCAGGGTACTTAGAGCAACTGTTGTCCTTGAAGGCACAATTGCAAGAAAAGGTCTGACTTATAGAATGGTGGAAACTCAGTGTTTTCCTCTAAGGCTTCTTCCCCACTGTGAATACAGAGGGTGCCTTTGGCAGGCCAGAGGGAATCATTTGCATGGCACACCCAGTTTCATTTCAGTCCCCTCACACTGGTCTATCTTATATTTTCCATCTTTTCTTTGCCCTCCTAAACTCACATTTGAGGTGGCTTGGACCAGCTCCAAAGCTGTCTTGCATCAGAGGAACTGTTTTTCCTATTGACTGAGATGAAGTTTTGACTGAGAGAGTGCATATGCTTCTCACATTTTCCTCCTGCTTGCCTTTTGCCCAAATCCATGGCTTGTTCCATGTGATGTACCAATGTGTTATGTACTTACTTGCTCATCCCCCTGATCCCTTCCTTCTAGGTATTTAAACTCCTGCTCTCATTCTATATAAAACCAATTTTAGACACTTTGACAGGATTTCCCACAACTTACAAGGATTTGTGTTTAAAATATATGTCTGCCAAGAAAGCTCAGCTTTAATGTGCCAAGGGCTGTATGTAGCCTTACGCTCACCACTTGGTCCTGCTGATTATGTATTGCCCCCTGCCAGGCATACAGACCCACTGGTGTGGTGTGCAGGTGGCCCCAGGCTCCTCCTGCAGCTGAATCCATCCAGCATACCCTTTCTTCATTTGGAGTTCAATTCTTCTGGAGAGAGATGGATGGGCTGACCTGGGACTCCCAAGAGAGAAAAAAAAATTAACTGAGTTTTCATAAGAAAGGTTTTTAAACAGATGAGAGAGAGCTCCTTCTGAAATGGGAAACAGAAGGCATGCAGGAGTAATGGAAGATCACTGAGGAAAATAACTTCTGAAATTCCTGGAAGTGTTGAATGATTATAGAGAAATAATTTCAGAATGAATGGGATGAGCGGATCAAACCTAGACTGGAAGGACCAACAGGATGGGCAGAAGAGAGAAATGTTACACACAACAGTG
>VZTV01108800.1:0-12583 GCA_013400875.1 Anhinga rufa
TGGTTTTGGGTTTTTTTTGTGGACCTCACTGTAACAGTTGACCAGACTCAGAAAACTGTCCAATTAGGGACACTAAAGTCCTTCTGTACTTCACTGGATTTTTTACCATTTCTGGCAGGCTCAGGATAGGTGTCAGCTGGTCAGCTTTGACAAAATTTCTGAACTAATTTAATTTCCTTTCTAAATATCGAAACCTTTCTTATTAAGACCACAAGAAAACAATTTGTAATTGTTCCTGGATTCTCAAATTATCATCCTGAGCCTCAGTTATCTGATAAAGATATATTTGAGAGTGCTCTGTGGTTTTTAAGAGCTTAGCAAGTCAAGAGCTACGATTTTGCAGATAAGCCTCTGTCCCCTACATTCTCCATTCTAGTGAGAAAGGAGGAAAAACAACTGAAGATTCACTTCAGTGAGAAAATCACAGGCCAACAGGAAAACAGAGTCAACAGCTGCTGTCAAATCCAATAGAAGGAGCAGATCATTAGTAAAATTAGTATATACTTATTATGGTAAATCTTATATAACACAATATACAAATAATTTGATAAATTGTGTGATCTTGTGTTCTCCTGAAGATAGATTTGACCCTTGGCGCTAACTTTTATGCCAAAGCTTCAGTTGGTTTTTAGTATCACCTCCCTAAGAAACTGCAGTTTAAGGATGTTTTTTGTGAAAATCATTAGTGCCTAATAGATATGTTTCTGATCTACCAAATAGATGTTTTTATTTCTCTCAAACTATCTGAAGTCACCTCTGTATGTTCCTTAGGTTTACTTAACTCTGATCAAAAAACTATTTCAGATTTTTTTTTTGTAGCTTATTTTCATTAAACTAGTTGCAGCAAGTAATCGGAGGAAAGCAATCCCTCTTATGTTTAAACCTAACTTGATATAGGTGAGTTTGTGTGCAAGGAATGCAGTTTGATTTCCTTCATGGCTCATAGCCTTTCATCCTCTAGGGCTTATGTTTGTATTTTTTCTTGGGTACAGATTTCATGCACATAAGTGTTGGGAAGAAAATATTTGAAAAGCACAGAAAGCACATGTTCAAGTGGAGCATGACTGAAGTGTATGTACAGGATTTGAAATATTATCTTCTACCTCTAAAGAGGGGCAATGTTTCTACCACGGTTACAGAGCAATTATTTTAAGATCTGTTTGTTATGCAAGTGGTGACATCACAGAACAAAATCTGTTTTAATGAGATGCAAAATAAGTGTCTCAAATTTGAAAGTTATATTAAAACAAAACACTAATAAAATTATATTGGCCTCACTATTGTTATCACACAATATGTGATAAAGCCACATTGCTTAGAAAACTCCATAAAATGAAGATTATGAAGCACTTGGAAGGTTCTTCTACATATAAAGACATAATCCCAAATTCCACAGGCATGTATTGCTTAAATTAAAGGGTTCATAGACTTTATATACAAGTACAAAATGCAATTTAAAAAATAATCCTGCTGACAAGAAGGAAATGTCAGAAGACATGTTTAGAGAGTCATTAGTAAAACAGAGGACCTGTTCATCATGCCTGAAAATCCACTTGAGGAACTATTTCAAAATCCAAATAAGTCTTAAACTCTAGCCTTTTAACCCTATGTTCCTTAAACATCCCAGTGAATCTCAAAGGCAAGAACTGTAAACTAGAAAAAAAATACTCTAAGCTAAACATAGACACCACTTAGGAGGAAAATTACGTTGAGGAAAGACATAGTATATGCATCATGAAATTTGATTAATGAGAAAATCTATTCTTGTAAAACATCTGCAGTTTTCTTTAAAGTACAGAAAACATCAATCAGTTCTTTGCTATCACTATGCTAGGCAGTTCAATGTTTTTTAGAATACCAGCTAAAGTTGAGATTATATCTTTAAGTTATTTCCTACAGAAGTTGCTGAATCTGTACTTTAGGGTGTAGCAGTCTAGTTTGGGAACTGCTACTGCTGATGGGAGTAGCAGTGAAATTAGCTTAGCCTACAAATATACTAAACACCCTGCATTCATACCTCAATGTCAAATATATCATTAATCCACTATATTAAATTCCTGGAAATGTTAAACTGTCTTATTAATTTTTACTGGCTTCAATAGCAAAAACAAATTATTTACTGATGACTGATGTTGGCAGGAATGATATTTCAAAATATCATCATGTGCTATCAAATATCAAAATGTGAATACAGGAAAGTATTCATATGCAAACTCCTGTGCTCCAGAATGAGTTACCTCTTAGCAACATAGAGATGAGCTAAAATTTCTTAGAACATCAGTATTTTTTCCTTCTGCTTAGTTTTGACTCTATTTGCTGAAAATTAGTTTAAACACTCCCCCTCCATTTCATGATAAGTTACATTTAATAGGAAAAGGCCTTTGTGTAATTAAGGGTCACGTCTGTAAGAACCTTGCCCAGTCTTCATTAGAGGTAGACGCATTCCTATTGACTAAAATAAAATTTGACTTCAAGTCTTTTAAATGAAGGAGAAAAAAACATCCTAACAAGACAACTCACCTTTTCATTTTGTATTTCCACTGGAAAGTAGAAGTGAAGAAATAGCCCAAGGGTAGGATTCTTACTACTTCCTTAGGCTTCAAAACCAGCAAATACATGTATATACCTCACACTTAACATTTAGGGAAATATTTTAATGCTTGGAAGAATGAGTAATTCATTAAGATTTGGCAGTTGTCAACATTGAGGTTTTCTGTTTTTTTTCCTTTGACTGATCAGTTGAACAGGCAGGTGCTCAGGAGAAAGATTGCGTTTGGTCTAACTTTTATTTAAGATTTACTGCTTCTGTGTTGCTCAAAACCACAGGATTTTGCTGGGGAAATAGTCCCAGCCACTGGAACATACCAATTTCTCTAAAATAACGTCATTGGAAGAGAGTTTTCAGTACATTTTGTCGAATGAAGGAATGTGCAACCTGACCCCTAGATCTCATCCTGGAAACTCTGAGGTGAGTCACAGGTAAGTAAATGGGATTACAGAGTGTGGGTCCCCATAGGTTTTACAGGAATCAAGAATGATGGTTAACATATGTGCCCCAGGTTTCTTTACTGGCTAAGCTGTTTGTTTGTTTGTTTTGGCCACAGTTGGAATATGAGCTTTAACTGCTGATACCTGAAGTATTTTATTTTGTCTTTAAGAGGATCCAGTGTCTCTGTTGAAGAAGCACAAATAAAACATGGCATTTCTTTCACATCACATTTCAGTCAGATTCACACTTTTTACCCTTCTGAACTAGTTTTCGAAAACAGAAGTTTAAAAATGTTTTATGTTTTCACTGTGCCAACTGAAACAAAAACAAATTTGAGCCATTAGCAAGTTATGAGAGACTATCCAGAGAGATTTCACAAGGCTCCTGTCTATGGAAAAATATTTTCTTTTCTATGTATTCCATGTGTGATCACCAGTCAGTGGCAGACATTCAGAACAGATGTCCACAATTAGCAATCCCACAATTCCTGGTTGGTGTCTCTTGATGCATTTATACTGATATTCAGCTTCTGCCTCAAGAGTGGATTTCAGGTCAAATTTACCACTTGTACACAGTTTGTTTGTGTAATCTCACTAATATTCCTGGGGAAAACCTATGCTTTTTCCAGAACTTGAACAACTTCCTTGCTACCTAGTCCAACAGCTTTCTGTTTTCCAGCCTGTTTTCCATTGCAGCTTTTGTAGTGGATCCATATCAGGCAGACAAAACAGCCTGGTGTATTTCCTAGGAAGACCTTGACTTCATCTGTCAAGATAACATGCGCTTTGTAGCCATCCTGACTTTGTTTGCCTACTCACTGAAAGGAAAGAGTAAAATCTTGAGAATGCCAAGAACTTCAGGCCACTCAGGTGATGTTTTTGTTTAGGAAATCTGATTCAACTACCACTTCAAAAGTATATGAGCTAACTAGTTCAAAGCTAGTTTAAACAGCCTGAGAACCAATACTCTTAGAGTATGCCACTAAAACGTCGGTGTGGTTGCTCAGAACCTTAAAGTAAGGATTTGATATCATGGGCCTGATCGCATCTCATGACTATTGATATAACTTATGTTTGGGCAGTGAGGAGTTGGGTTTTTTTTATGGTTTTGGATAAAACTATGAGACTATAAACACCTCAGTAGAACAGAGAAATGACTGAAATTTGCAGAAATATACCCTTGCTATCTTGCCCTCCCTTCACACTTTTCTTCTGCTTCCATATTTTCAGTCATTACATAAAAATATACATATAATAGACATTTTATAATCAAGATATATTAAAGGAAATTTTATTTTGAATTCTTACTCATATAATACTGTGCCTTGACAAAGTATCACCAGTGAAGATACATTTAAAAACAGTTCCTAACAAGTTAGAAACATACCTTTAGAAACATTACTTCATCTGTTTTATCACCCTTTATCTTATCCTTATGCTATACTGAAATCAGTTTCCCCTGCCCTCTTTTACTCTCCTCTGGTCGTGAATGGCCTGTGGAAAATACTGGGTGTGGATAGATTTCCTTGCTCACTAGGGAAGAGAGGAGTTTTCCCATCCCAAGAAGTGCTGGTTGTTATTGTTCCTCACACCCTTCTGAATCACATAATGTAACTCTCTGCTTTTCAATGTCAGTCTTTTCAACACAGGACAAGTGAAAAAAATGTATTTAAAATCATGCCCTCTACTAAAAGAAACAGAAAGTATCATTTACCAGGCACATGGATAAACTCCACCCTCGACATCTGACCATGAATCTTTGATTTCTGTGGGAAATAGTTAGGCATATTGTATACAGTAGATATAAGGAGCATAATTTTTGCCCCTCAGTGAAGTCAGTTATTGTGAGGTTATTACTTCTTCATGCTTTTGATTAAGTTCTACATGTTCATCCCTGTTATTCAGAAGGACTTATCAGTTGTACGGGCAGAATGCATGCAAACTGAACAATACAGAGATTTTTAATGATAAAATAGTCAAATGCTAGCTATCCACCATAAGACATAGAAGGGTGTATTGTGTATTTCCAGGTGGACAAAAGGGACTGCACCTATTTCCATTTGGGATTTATCATAAGCCTCTCCCATATTAATTCCAAAGATGTAAAATAAATTAGATCATATGAAACTCAGAGGAGTTGTTGTTAAAATGGTTTGCTGGTTTGTCTTCAGGTCATACTTTTGTCACAAATGTACTGGAGGTAAAGCCAATACAATGGTCAGTTGTTTAAAGCTAATATTTCAAAAATATAATCATCATATTTTGATAGTGAAATTACTTGTGATTTGAATGGTGTAATAGACGCATTCCCTGTGAAAGTTCCATATGGTATTCTTCCTATTGCTAAGAAACAAGCCCCATCCTTTTCTTCCCTGGAACAAGGTTTTTCTTCTACAAATTATTTCCTATAGATTTGACACTTGCAACAGATTAAATACAGAGCTGAAGGTGTACAATAAGGGAAAGAAAACAATATTGATGTAACTATTTCCCCTTCTCTTTCTTCTCTTTTTTTCTAGAATACCTGTAAAGTAGGGTCAGAATGAAAACAATGTAAGAATGTTCTTGCCAGAATTTCTATCAAAGAATCCATTTCATACCTGCTTCAGGAAGAGAAAGGATGATATGAATACATTTTCTCTGAATTCCACCTCTGAGCATGCTGAAAAACTCAAAAGTTTCTTAAAAAATGGTATGTTACACATGGATAAATATTTGTCCTCAGTTCTAGGGCAAATCTCTTCCTATGATCTTTGAGCTATAGCACAGTCTCAGTGAGAGTTAGAACATTACTCAAGATCAGGATTTATAACATCAAAAATATAGTAAATTCTACATTTTTAAAAACCCAAATAATATACTGATTGAGAGTTAAGCAAACTTTAGGCAGGCACTTTGTAGCATGTATTTAGTTTCTTACAACTAATTCATAACTTGTTCTGTACAGTCCATCAATATTTTCCTGTAAAATATACCTAATTCTAGCCACAGTCAAATCTGCAAAAGATTCAATACATTCATTTTCTTTAACATGTGTTCTCCCCCCCCCACCAGTTACTGCTTTGTAAACTCAAGAGTGAATACTTTCTTGTATGAAAGTACTTAAAATTTAAAGTGGAAAGTGTGATAAATCTTGTAAACATTTGACAGTAAGTTGTTATCAGGAATTGAGTAGATGGCAGTGAATATGTCCATAACTGGGATGAAAAGTAGCATGCTAAACACTCACACACAAAATAATTTATTCATTTAATTGAAAGCATTTTGGATACTTACAAAAAAATATTGTTACATATATACTGTGAAAAAACATATTCTAAGTTACAAAAGGGAAAAAATTAATTCGACAGTAAAAACAATTGCAAAGGCCCAGGATAAATACAATCCAAGTGTGGTCTTATTCAAGCATGACAGTTTTGCTATTCTCAGAAAAAAACAGTTCTTGTTTATGAAAAAAGCTACTGATTTATGCTAGGCTAATTCTAATCTTTTGATACTGTCTCTCACAGTATCCTCCTGGACAAAATGTCCAGCACGCAGCTGGATAAACACATAATGCAGTGGGTGAGCAATTGGCTTACGGGTTGGGCTCAAAGAATCATGGTGAATGGGGTTACACTTGACTGGCGGCCAGTCACTAGCGGGGTTCCACAGGGATCCATCTCGGGGCTGGTACTGTTTAATCTCTTCATAAATGACTTGGATGAAAGACTGGAAGGAATACTAATTAAGTTTGCTGATGACACAAAACTGGGAGGAGCTGTTGACACTCGAGGGCAGAGAGGCCCTGCAGAGAGATCTGGACAAACTGGAGAGCTGGGCAATCACCAACTGTGTGAAGTTTAACGAGGGCAAGTGCTGGATTTTGCACCTGGGGCACAGCAACCCTGGATGTACATACAGACTGGGGAACAAGAGGCTGGAGAGCAGCCCTGCGGAGAGGGACCTGGGGGTTCTGGTCGACGGCAAGTTGAACATGAGCCAACAGNAGTGATCTCTTCTCTCTGGTGACCAGTGATGGGACCCGAGGGAATGGTAGGAAGATGTGCCAGGGGAGGTTTAGGTTGGATATTAGGAAAAGGTTCTTTGCCCAGAGGGTGATGGAGCCCTGGAACAGGCTCCCCAGGGAGGCAGTCATGGCACCAAGCCTGACAATATTCAAGAAGCATTTGGGCAATTCCCTCAGAGACATGGTGTGACTTTTGGGGTTGTCCTAGGTAAGGACAGGAGTTGGACTCGATGATCCTTGCAGGTCCCTTCCAATACAGGACATTTTATGATTCTATGATAATATTTGGAAATATGTTTTCAAGTTGTGTTTAATAAAGCTCTCCCACACAGTCAAAAGACAGCCTCCTATCCCCTCAACTCTCCATTTAATAATTACAAATTATATGCTTCTTCTGATTCAGTTTACATTCTCCCCATTTTCCCATACTTAACATTAACTGAAGTTAGCTTACAGAAGATGAATGCTTTGATCACTCATTCATCTAATTTGATCAACAAATGGCATTTTGGATAGCCAACGTGAAAAATACCATGGTAAGTGAAACACACCCTTTGAACTTTAGTACACATTGCTATTTGCTCACTTTTATTTTCCCAGGCTTCTGTAGACCTTTTTGTTATGACGAAAGCAGTACCGAAGAACTGACTTCCACATATTATTTCAGAAGGTGTGTCGGGACAAAGCCGGACATGGAAACTTCTGCTTTTTGGGGGGAGGACAGGGAAGGGGTGGTATTTTTTCTAAGGTGAGAAGCAGGTCTCAAACAATAAACTTTACGCAGGAAGAATTATTCATCTTTGATACTATTCCAGGGAAAGGGAGTACTAAGCCTGAACATGCTAGAGGAAATTTTACATATCTCATTGACCTCCTACATTCTTATGAGAAAGTGTCATTCAAAAACCTTGCTTCCTGGCTCATTTACTCTTTCTGAAGGAACTTTGAAAAGGATCCACCAGCACTGTTTATTAGGAAGCATTTTATTCCAAAGGAAAAGGCAAATCAGGTTTTACTCATTGAAATTTCCTTTGCCAAAAGATCAAATCCTGACTTGTCATATTCCCCTAGAGAAGATAAATTACACTCCCCACCCCCCAGTAAAGGACACATTAGCAATTTTACTATTTAAGTACCTATGAATATATATGTAGTTACATGAAAAAAATATAGGTTTTTTGACAAAGTTCTCATAACAAAGGTACAAGTGTCTAAGTCCAGACTCACATTAACATTTAGTTTTCTAATATCCATAAAAACTCATGGCAACTAGGTACTAAAATAACTGTCAGTCTGAGCCTAAATAACTCACCAAAGAGATAGAAAGGAAGTCCGTGGCAGAACAGGGAATCAGTTCCAAGTCTCCAAAACCCAATATCTCACGTACATTTCTTTCAGCAGTAGTTTCAATTTAAGAAGCTGCTTGGCCAAATTGTTTCCTTCCTATCTCCCTCCCCAGCAAACAACACCTTTTGTCTTATGCCAGTCTGAATATTAGTGTGGTGCTTGGTAAAACAGGTCAGGGAACAGATGCTCAATGACATGATCCATATGTGTTCCAGGACTAGATAAAAAAAGCTGCTAAATCAAAGCCACTCTAAGAAAGACTATTATAAACATTGTTTTTTTAAAGAGACGGACATGAGAGACCATTCTAATGAGAAAGCAATGAGTCTATAGAAATATTCTTCACCTGGTTTAGAACCACTGTTGGTAATAAAATGCTCAAAAAAACCCTCAAAACCCAACCAGTTCAATGACTAGATTTGCAAAGAGTGGAGTTACAAAATCATGATTTACTTTTACTATGGTACGGCTGCCAAAACTAGTTTGAGGAGTTCAAACCACTTATCTCAATTTATATTCTCCCCTTCAAGAGTTGGTATAATTATGTTTATCGTATTCCTGAAAAAATAACAAGTTCTATTAATTATGGCTAAAACTACATTTGGGCACGTTAAAATCTCTCTTTCCATTTCCATTCCTTTTTTCCAGTCTCCATTGCTTGGTCTACTCCCTACTTTGTTTTCACCAGTTCCTATCTTTAAATCTGTTTCCTGCCTTCCTTCAGCATTCTCTCTGTCCTCTGCAAGAGATAATTATCTTATTGAAAAGAGAAACAATAGTATTGAAGTGCATACTTTCAAAGATTAATATTTCAAAGGTTAATATGGCCTAAAACAAGAAAAGCAATTTGGTCACTCCCAATATTTGTTACATGCTCACGCTGCTGAGACAGTTCTTCGTCAACATTAGGAACATTCTATCCACCATGCTGTACACCTGAAAGTACAGCTAAACAAAATTCCTAGCCTACCTGCACGCTCTGCAATAGTTTAGGAAGGTCTAGACTAAGCAGGAATTTACAACATTAGCAACCACAAGTTTTGAAAGAAAACTTTAATTTTTGCATCAAATGATGTGGTAGCATTTAACACAGATCCAGAGAAAGACATGCAAAAACAATGATCAAAATGTGTCAGTCTGTCAATCAATCTATCCCAGTCAAAGAACAGTTGCTATACTACTACTGCTAAACTAATCATATAACAATTAATCAAATCCACTGTAGATGAATTCTGAAGCTGATTTTAAATTGAACCACATAGTGAAGATAACATTATGGACTATAAGAGGTGTAGGCTTACTCCTATATTCAACTAAATATTTTCTCTAAAATATTAATTTTATAATTGCTTCCTATTGCATTATCTGGGAAAAACATGCATAAGAAAGGAATTGGAGAGCATACCAAATATCTTATTTTCTAAACACAGTTGTGCAGATTTGTAGATGAGGTTTGGCTGGCAAAAGTGTTAAATGTTAATATATCTATTTGTGTGGCTTTTTGTTATTTGTCACAAGCAATAAATCTCACTATTCAAAGTTAGCAACAAAACCCCAAAACAGTATTTTCTCTTTCCTCTCCTAGCCACAGCATTCAAGATTCTTAAATTCAGCTCATCTGTTTGTATAACTTCCCCACAGAAAATAAAGCCATTGCTTTGCTATGATATTAGATAATTAGAAAAAAAAATTTTTGGTGGTTTTTTTTTGGTTGGTTGGTTGTGGGTTTTTTGTTTTGTTTTGTTTTGTTTTTTCTCTCCTTGGTTTCTTCTCCATATCTGATCTTTACTGACAAATTAGTTGCTCACTTTAGCTTTCTCTATGACACACTGTAAGGTTTCCTTAACTAACCATTTATTGACTAAACTTTCTGAGCAGTAGATTTGTTAATGTGAAGGACTTGATACCTCAAAAAGTACTGAAAAAGTAAATTGATTTTGGTATGATGCATTATCATAAATGAATAGGCCACAATTAAACAAAATTGCACCTCTGATGAACTGGCTATCAAATGTCGATTAGCTGTCAGTTTCATTCTTCTAAGCCAAAACAGGATATATAGGAGCAGCCTTTAAGCCTGCATTATGTCATTTGTATAGTAGCAGGGCTATAAAGTCTACCAGAAGAGAAAGGAGAATTGGTATTAGTTTGCTTTTTGATTGCTGAAAATTAGTTGCATTATTGTAAATACCGTGATGAAAATTTTCCTCTGGGTGAGACAGGTTTTTCGAGGAAATAGAACTGTAAAACAACTATCCCTAACATCATTAATAAATCATTACTATTTAACTCAGTTTCTTCCATGAAGAATTGTTTTCTCTCTGCTGCACATATTCTCACATCTTTCAGTAGGTAATATTCAGTCATCTTAGAAGCTGATGCATTTTCCTTCCTTGTTTTCTTTTTGCAGGATATTTCATGCCTATCAAACAAGTTTGTTAAAAACAACCAGCAAAACCCCTGTACTTGCTTAGTGCAAAAGGTAGGAATCATCAGGAAGCCATTCATAGATATGAGTTTATTACCAAGAACCTACACCATGGCATAGAATAAGGATCCTGAATGTTTCTAACCTGTATCTGACAGCAAACACCCAGAAAAGATAGTAGCGAGCTGGAGGTAAGAGGATGACATAATTCTAAAAATGCCCCAACCTTTTGCCAACCCAAGCTAAAGCACAGTGTGTGAGCATATGTGAGGTATCTAGGGAATAGTCTGCTGGATAGATCTGGCTTCCCGATACCACCCCAGACTATTTCAAACAGGCAAAAACATGAAATAATCTGGCCCAATATACATGCAGTGACTGCATCAACAGCTAAATAACAGAGGGTATAAAAACGTACCTTAGATTTTCTGCCAGCTAATAACTGACATATTATTCCACCTTGTGTTTTCCTGAGGGCACTGGCACTTCATTTGTCAAAGGCAGCCCCCTTTCATAACCAGTATTTTGGTTGTCCAAACTTTTCCATACACATATATCCCAGAAAAGTAAGAAGAGGCTGCCTATTTTATCTTCCCCTCTAGGTAAACTTTCCCAAATGAATAAACTAGAGTTTGAGATAACACACAAGATTTTGGACTCCTAGTCAGGTATCAAACTATATTAGATTTTAAAAGGCTTGGGAAAAGAAGAGGTGTATTCTGTGTTAGATGTGGTAAAAGAAACAGAAAATAATTTCTCATCTCAAGAAAGTCAGTCTCATTGCTTAACACACAATAAGGGGCTGAGACAAATAGAACAGAAGAGAGAATTTAAGACAGTAAGGAAACAGTAAAGTGAAAAAAATTAGAAGAAAGAGGAAAATCACAGGTCACCACTTGTAGAAAGGATATCTCCGTATTGTTAACAATAATAATATCAGTGATAGGAGTGAGGGGGATTACACTGTTTTTCCTCAAGGGCAGATTTAAAAATGAGTAAAGTAGTGGTTTTATGAGCACTGAGATCCTCAGGAGAGAGGCCAGAAAGGTGACAAGTACTTCAGGTAAAATGGTTGAAGGATTTTGACCAATGCCTAATAGCAAAGTTCTACCTAACTGCATCAGAAGGTTGGGACCCTGGAAAAAAAAATCCTATAGTCAGAGTTGAAAAACAGGAGTGTGATCACATGCATTTTACATGTGTTTAAGAATGAAAATAGAGAAAATATTAAAGCCATAAAGGGGAAAAATCGCAGTAGTCATGGTCTGAACATTAAGTTGACATTACTCAGTACTTCACCAACTCTCAACAGAAACACTCATCAAATGCTGGTTATTCAATTTTTGTTGTAAAGGTAAATATTGGGGTGGGCTGTTAGCACAGCAGCCAGTCCCAGCTAAGACCTACTAGAGTAGGTACTCAGAAATTGGAGATATCCTACCTTTCTAGTGCAAGGATGTCTGCAACTCAGAAAAGGGGGAAAGGGGAGGAGAAAATGGCAATAAGAAAATGATTTCTCACATCCTAAAACCAGAGGCAGACAATTTTGGCTTTGCATCCTGAAGGAAGCAAGGCTACATCTCAGATCTTCCTGAGAAGATGTAGATTGTTTTTTTCCATCAGCTGAAGGTTCCCCAGTGTACTTCATGCTCAACTATGAAACACAATCAAAGAGAGAAGAGGTTCTAATTTTCTAGGAGAAAGCAATTGCATCAGGTTACAGCGACGGAGGCATTCCACGTTAGTAAAAAGAGTGAATCCAAATACAAAGCTTGATCTTAGAATCAGAGAATGGCTTAGGTTGGAAGGGA